>MKGM01000016.1:152-36932 GCA_002018265.1 Ceratocystis harringtonii | reverse complement strand
GGGGGTTGTCTTGGGTGGAATCTGCCAGACACTGGTCAAATATAGGGGGGTGGCCCGACCCATTTTGTCGATTCCATTATGTACTTCCTTGGACCTCGACTCTATCGTAGCGTCTGTACCATCTAGCTCACGGCTGGACTAGGATGGGGGTGGCTGGTGACTCTGCGAATGATGTCGTCGGCGTTACTATTGCCATTATGCTCTGTCCCTAGCCATTGGAGTTAAATAGGTGGCATAGGTAGGCAGGCTACTTCTGCCAATTCCACATGCTTTACGTCTGCGCGTCTTCTCCTCTTCTTACCTTGGCAACAACGTCGATCGAGAGGCAGGCGTTGATCAAATTCAACTACCTAGGAAGGGTCTCTTTTCACAACGAAACGACGCCTCTCCAAGGTCTTCAAGAGGGACGCCGACGACAAGATACGGAGTTATATGCATAATAACCATCACAGTGTCGACGCCGACCAAGTCTGAGTCGACCTGTGCAAAGTCGATGCAACAGTCATGCAGTATTGCAAGCATTTGCTCTAGACCTGTTTTAAGGCTTTGGCATGTACGCACCTCGTGTTTGACGAGCGGGAAGAGGTGTAGGAGGAGACCATCAAGCTATGGAGGCCACTCAACACCTTCTGGAAGTCACTGGCTGCTGCTGCCGATGCCGAGGCCATATTGCGTCAGAAGAAGCAGGGTCCAGGGAGCTATTGGATGTTGAAGCGTTCGACCGACTTGTCGGGCGCGGTGGATGAGGCTTAGCGGAAGCTAGGTCTAGAGTTTAATCTATCGACATTCACCCTTCCAGCAGATATATCAGTGGAGGCAACGCCCTCGCAGACCTCAATATAGTACAGCCTGGTTGGTACATGCTATGAGAAGGTTGTGATTGGGCCGAAGAAGGAAGACCTACGAGGCCATTTTCACCGGCGGCGGTAGTAAGAGCTCCGCTACGCTTATCAGTGTGTGGAGAACTCGCGCCAAGTTGGATCTCACTTGTGTTAAGGCCTGATGCCATCATGTCATTATCCTGATGTTTTATTGGAATGACAATGTGATATACTGACCTAACAGTATAGGAAATCTGGGTAATCTCTTCTGCCCCATCAGGTAGCCGAAATGCATAATCCACATAGTGGTGGGCTTGGCTGCTGTTGTAGACGGCTTTTCCGCTGGCCCCTAATCTTGATTCTGGTGTTTATGTAGTAGTGGTGTTGACGTCTCGAATTAGTCTATTTCTCAGTGGCTTTTCTCATATTATGATATGTTATTTTAGGTATCGACCTCGCCAGTGAAAAGCTGTCGATCGCATTCACAATATATCAAAAGAGCCAGCCTAGACCACTGGGTTCTACAGCGTGGTGAATGTGCTTTTCAACATTTCCATTAAACTGGCTCTTCACGCAGGCCGATTGCTGGTCTCTACAGGAATGAGGAGCGTCTCTTTCTAATAGACTGGATCATCACGCAGGTTTGATGCTGCTGCAAGGTCGATGTACGACAATTTTTGGAGAGGATAGCTCTGATTACCCCGCAACTGGGGCCACCATACCAATGCAGTTGAAGAATCGGCTGTCTATTCAACCATGATCGTAGAGTTGGGCCCAAATTACAATGACGTGAGACCGAAGAGTCGCATAGCACGCTCACGTTCTTGATGGCTAGACTGGAGGTACCAGCATTTGCTGTTGCATTCTACCTTTAGATGGCAAAATAGCCAGGGATGCGTAGCCTTCTAGGTTGCGGCCACATCCGATAAAGACATGGCAAACACAGTGATGTTAGGTCGTTACGGCTCCGCAGCATCACCAGGGGAATACTACTCCAAGGGCTCGCAGGGTCACATGACTCTGGTGTGGTGGGAATCACGATAATAGTGTAGCAGGGCGATGAGATGACGAAAAAGGTGAGTGTCTTTGTTGAAATACAAGTGCGAGGGTCAAAGAAGGGAACACAGTTGGTGCAGTAAAGCCTTTCGACGGCCCGCTTTGCTTTATTCACGAACGCAGGTGTCTGTAGTGGGGAGCTCCAAAACCAGCAGCCGAGGAGGAATTGAGAACGCCTTGATGTCAATGGTTGGTTTTCGGGGTTCTAGCTCCCTGATTAATTGCCATCTCATCACAGAGAACACCGAGCCTCCAAACGGAGAGCGCTGTTGGCTCCAGCCCGAGCCCTTACAAGCCTTGACTTCTTGTCTAGGCGGTCACCTCTCGCGGCCAATCGTTTAGAGATTCGAAGGACTGTGTTTCTGCATGCCGGGGAATGCAGATTCGTGTGGCCTGGCCACTAGCTCTGGGTGACCACTACTTAAAGTAGTGGTAGGAGTCAGCGCACGGATAGCTCTGTGGGATATTCGGAAACGCTCTGCATATTTTATATGCGCGGTGGGAACGGTTGCAGTGCCCACCCACACACACAGCCTGGGGCGGAGTTTGCGCGCGTCCTGAGAGCCCATCGAATGTACCGCTACATTGACAGCAAATCCGGGGGGCGAGCCTCACGAGAAGATCAAACTGGCAAGGAGAGACACCAAGGCCGAGGGGACGAGAGGGGCAACAGAGTGGGATGGGTGGATGGAAAGAAGGGGCTGATTAGGTTGGGTTGGCTTTTTTTTGGAGTAGATCACATGTAGGACTTCTGAATGTGGATGAGTGCATTATCAAGAGTTGTAGTGAGCGGTCTTGTTGTGGCATCTGAGGGGAAGCCAGCGGCGGCGGCCTATTGGCGTTTCGACCCGCCACATAGTGTAATTTGAGGCGGACGCCTTTTTTTTCTCTTTCTCTTTTTCGTTTTCCTTTTACTTTCCCCTCCTGTTTTCTTCCTCTTCTTACTATTCCTGTCTTTTTTTTTTAGCAAGCCAGTAAGTTTCAGGCGCTTACAATAGGCAGCACTAGAGGGCAGAGGAACTAGCGTACTAAAAGAAAAGCACGTATTGCCAATCCTCTTTTGGTAAATTGAGCCGCTCGAAGGTAGCGAGGAGGAAGAACTTGCGATGCTACGCTTGTTATTGCCTCCTCGTCCTTTGTCTCTCGTCTCCTTGCCGCCGTGCTAGTGCCTTGGTATGGCAGACTACGCTGGGAAGCGAGGAAATGGGAACGGGCGAGTAACGGCGATGCTTGGCCTTGGTTGGCGTCGAGAAAGTGCGCGGGGAGAGTCGTCATATTCGAGGTGCTGCTGCACACACGTCAGTATCACTTTGCGGTGATATCATCTCGGCTGTCTGTCAGTCGCCAAGCCGCTGTTCTGGGCGTCAATCTCGTTCGATGCTCACTCTAGTAGAAGTCTGACCACTGCACCCTCTTTGGCAACGGTTTCTCGTGGCGTCTGCTGTAACGAGTTGCAGCGCACTGTGTAGTAGGTACGCCCATTCTGCAGGCCTGCAGATTCGTAGATAGCGAAAAGAAGACAAACCCCAAGCTGGCCCACCAGACAGGCAGGCAGGAGCAATGAAAGGGAGTGAGAGAAGGAGAGTGATAAAGAGAAACAGTTTTAACAGATAACCCCAAAGCCGGTATGAACAAGATGAGAAAGAAATAGGTAAAATATAAGAACGCCCAGATTTGCCCACAAGAAACAAGGAAATCAAAGTAAAACAAAGAAAAGAGAAAAGAAATCAGGAACACCGCAAGCCAGCATGAAGGAAGAGAGACGTGGTGATAATGCGGGAAAGGTTTAGGCTTGGGTACCTGTCCAACCACTCCGTGTCTCTCCAACATTATTTTCCTTGTTTTTTATTATTCGTGAGTGTGCGGATTGGCGAAGGGAGAGGAGGGAAGGAGGGAAGGATGGAAAGTAGAAGAAAGAGAAAAGAAACAAAGACGTCATAAAAGCTCGAAGATCAAAAGGGTCCTTTTCTGGCGCCCTCCCCCTCATCTCCCCCCCTCTCCTCCCCTTGTGTTCAGCCAACCAAGGAATGTTCTCGAGTAAGCAAAGGAAGAGACAGACAGAGACAAAAGAGAGGGAAAAAAAAATCAAAGAAGAAGGAATGGCCTCAACAAAAAATACCAAAGACTTTTTTCTCTTTTGTGTTGTGAAAAGGAGCAGGGGGCAAAAGGAGAGACGGATCACCAATTTTGTCGAGTAGCCGAATTCAAGGTCAAAAGGCTGAAAATCATGCCAACTTAGGGAGTGGGGGTTAAGAAGGGAAGAAAGTTCATCCTTATTGTCGTCGTCGTCTAGCACTCGGCAGACAAGTTCGCCGTCTTGTCTCGTTTCGTTTCGTTCATCTCCGAAGCCGAGGAACTGGCCAATGATGGAGCAAAAGCGTCACCGTCTTCTTCTCCCTCTTTTTCTCCCTTCCTTTTCGTCCCTTTTTGTACAATGTGCAACATAAAATCGCAAGTCAGAGGATAAGGGGTGAGAGAGAAGAAAGCATGAGATACAGATTGCAGAATGCCGTAACAATAAGCAGGAAATGGCGGTACATGAGCTTGCGTTTTGAGTTTCGCGTTGACATTTACGCCTTCTGCATCTTGTTCTTGCGCTCACGCTCAACCTCGTACATGAAATCAAAGTACCCCTTGTCGAAGTGGTGGATGCGGACATAACCATCCTCACCACCGGAGGCATACGACTTGCCGGTAGGATCGGCAGCAACGGTGTTCTAGAACATGGTTAGCGAAAAGGACAAAAAGAAAACAAGAACCAAGAACCAAGAACCAAGACGAAGAGGAAAATGGTAAATGGTAAAAGCAAGACCGGGTAGCAAAAGGAATTACGGCTGTTTCAGGAAGTTGGAGCCCAACGACCGACCAACATCAATGCCAGCATAAAACAAGGCATAAGGCAAGCCAATCAATAACTAACAGCCGACAACCAGGGAAGATAAAAAATAGCCAAAAAGGGCAAGGCAGTGATGAGTGGCTTATCAACTTACCAGGGGACCGAAGTGGCCACGCACACGGCCAATCTCGTCTTCAAAGATCTTGTGGTAAAAGCGGGCCTCAAATTTACCCTGACGGGCGCTAGTAGTGGTGACATCGGCGGCAGCCTGACCACCTCCAAGAATGACAAAGTCCTTGTTGTACGTCAGGGTAGCACTGTTCAAAGGCGTATCGGCAACATAGGTCTTTAGCACCGTCAGGTCCTTGGCGGAAATGAGCTTCAAAGGGAGAAAGTACGGTGGTTAGTAGAGGACTCCGTTATACAGAAGAGGAAAAACGCTTTCAGCTTTCAGCTTTCAGCTCTCATTCCTCTCCCCAAGACCCGGGAGATGAAGAGAGCAAGGAAAAAGGAAACAGACAGAAATCCATGACTCCTTTTCTTGCTGCTCCTCTTCAGTCATCAGGCACACATTAACTTAAACATACCTTGGCGGTCTTGTCCTTGCTGGCAGTGACAAAGTGGGTGCGGTCGGGCGACCACTGCAGATCCGTAATGTTGGCATTCAGCTCGTGGATGGGGAAGTTCTCGAGCAGCTCGCCAGTCTTGCTATCGTACTGTGATACAGAACCGTCTTCATGGCCGGCAATAATGTATTTGCTAAGGTAGCTCCAGCCGGCAACGGTAGCCTTGCTGTTGTCGCACACAATAGTCAGGGCGCGCTCGTCGGTCTGCGGGGCCTCCGGATCAGGGTTGATGTCAAAGACAATGATGTTAGACAAGTAGCCCATGCGCTTCTCGGTTACACCCAGAAGCTTGGTGCCGTCCTCGTTGAATTCGACACGCTTGACGGCAGTTGGGAACTCCCAGCACTTGAGCTCCTTGCCAGTCTTGACGTTCCAAAGGCGGATGGTGTTGTCAGCGGAGCCGGAGGCAATCATAGTTGAGGTAGGATCGACATCGACAGTCCAGATAGCACCGACGTGGCCGTTGTAAGTACCGAGACGCTCGCCATTGTGAGAGTACCATACGCAGATCTGCTGATCCTTGGAGGTCGAGAAGACGAGATCACCATCGCGGTTGTAGCTAAAGAGACATTCCCGTTAGTGATGGTACGAACACGGCATGGATGTAGAATAAGGCAATAGTGCGATAGCATCTGGGGGGGGGATGGGAGAGGTTGACAAGGCAAGGTAGCGGGGCCAGCCCGAGGAGGATTAAGGGGCCAAGATGTGGTTTGAGCAGAGCGTCATCGCTTTATGAAGGCAAATAGATGGCAGGAAAAGGATATAAAAGAGAGTAGAAGTGAAGACAAGAGAACTCACCGGACTTGGGTCAGGGCACGTTCGTGGCCCGAAAGAAGAATAGGCCGCATTGTCAAAGGCGAATCTGGAAATGTGAATAAGGGAGATGAGAAGAAAAGAGGATCGAAATGGGCAAAAGGTTGGTATAAACAAATTGCAAGCGGCAAACAAAAAAGGTGGCCTTTCGTTCGCTCGGGTAATCTGGTGATAGTTCAGTATTGGAGGAGAGAGGAGAAGAATGGATTGCTTGATTGGTGTTGTGCGTTTTTTGGTGGGGCTCAAGCAAAAAGCTGGATTTTTTTCTTGTGCCCCGCGATTCAGTCAAGGCCCGCCCAGAAAAAGTCCAGTGACGCCTCACCGCTTTTCAACGCCTCAGGCACAGGTCCACTTTTAGAGGCGCTCGCCTAGCATAGCAGGCTGGGATATTTGGAAATAAAACTGAACTTCTAAGATCAAGAGGAGACAGAGATTGACTGGCCCAAGGCCCATTTGCAAGATAGATTTGGAGTTTCAATTTGGAGATATCGCCAACTGCAGGTCTTTAGAGCAATGCCAGTCTGGCACTCGCAGTAGTTCTTTTAACTCACTACTATCTCTGGCCTACTGCCAGAGGGAGATAGAGAAGTGCCTGGATGTTGAGGCAGAACCTAAACGAAGGCACAAGTAGACACAAATAACAGTAAACTCAGTACTGCCACTCGCCTCACAACCTTGCTGCATTTCCCTTCCTATCTGATCGCTTCATAGGCTCCCCTCCCCATACACTGATTGCCGACCGTTCTTAGCCATGCTCCTAATGTAATGCTTCTTTATCCCGGCCATGTATCCCTGGTATAGTATTTCATCCAGTCTTCTTGTCGCCCGTCACCGGTGTACAAACAACAACGTTACTAGGATAACCGGCAAAGTTACAAGAGCTGAAACCGCGCCTCTAGTGTTTGATAGCAGACCAGTCACGAGAGGTCGTGCTTATAGCAGCCACCAGAGAGCTTACAACTACCAAGCCGATCCCACGCCTGGCATTCTTGCTGCTGGTACCACCAACGCCCCCGCGGCGACTGCCACAGAAGGTTTAGGCGCATCCCACACTTCGGCTACCAATGAAAGACAGCAATCTTCCCGAAATGCAGGCGATACTTGCAGCAACAGCGCTAGACTCCAAAAGAGTCTCCAGAGCCATCAGAGCCATCAGAGCCATCAGAACCCTCAGGCCCATCAATATTACAATAGCAGACAGGACCTAGCAATACCACCAATGCCCAATCCAGAAGGTGCAGGTTTTTTTCTGCGTTCCTTCCGTTTCAGTCCGCAGCGGGGGCATTTCACCTGTGAACTTGCGTCATTCTTTCCCTTTGCTATGCCCACTGTTCCTGGACCTGTCTCCCATTTTGCTACTGCTGCTGTTCTACCTGCTGTCATCCCTACCCAGCCTTCGTCCCGGCTGCATACTCAATATCAACACCGCCCTGTACCACAAGCACCACCGTATCATAGCTCACCCTCGTTTCTTCCTTTGTCTGGCTCTCTTCCCTTTTCTTCCTTCCAACACAGACAAGAAAACTCCCGCCAATATTGCCAGTCTCGTCGCCTGCACTCGCAGCCTCTGCTGTCGTCATCTTCATCCACTACATCGCCGCCCACATTTCTCACCCCCGCTATCATGGCTACCAAAATTGACGGCACGGCCATTGCCAAGTCCATCCGGGAGCGCCTGGTTGTCGATATCCTAAAGCACCAGGAAACTAACCCGCGATTCTTACCTTCGCTGAGCATCATCCAGGGTATGTCAGTCTGTTCACGGCTTACTTTATGTCGAATACCAGGAGGCCTGGCGGATAGTTAGCTGACGCAGTCATTCATACTTTTAGTTGGCGATCGCTCTGATTCTAGTAAGCTCGAGCTTGATCTCATGCCCCTCCACAAACCCCTCCAACCAGTTTGGTGGTGCATAGGGTTATTCACATTCTAACTTGACTAATAACCCTAAAGCGACGTACGTTCGGATGAAGTTGAAAGCCGCTGCTGAGGTATGTCTCATGGTTTCATTTGCACTATTTATGCAATCTAGGCAAATTCTCACCTTTGTATAGGCCAGCATCAAATGCGAGCTGATTAAGCTCCCCGAAGATGTCTCAGAACCCGAGCTTTTGCATATCATTCACGGCCTGAACAATGATCCCTCCATTCATGGAGTCCTTGTACAGCTCCCTCTTCCTAACTCAATCGATGAGTATGCGATCACTTCTGCCGTCGCCGACGACAAAGATGTCGATGGATTTGGCACTCGCAATATTGGCGAGCTTGCCAAGCGTGGAGGCCGCCCCGACTTTGTCCCTTGCACCCCCAAGGGAATCATGACTTTGCTTGCATCCACTGGTGTTGACCTCAAGGGTAAGAACGCTGTTGTTCTGGGCCGCAGTGACATCGTTGGCGGTCCTATAAGTCACATTCTGCGCAATGCTGATTGTACCGTCACTACTTGCCATTCCAAGACTGTGAACTTGCCTGAGCACGTCAAAACTGCCGATATCCTAATTGCCGCCATCGGCCAGGCTCGTTTTGTTCAAGCTGACTGGCTCAAGCCCGGTGCAATCGTTATTGATGTTGGCACGAACTTTATCCCTGATTCTACTCGTAAGAGCGGCCAGCGCATGGTCGGCGACGTCGACTATGATGCTGCCTCTGCTGTCGCCTCTTTTATTACTCCTGTTCCTGGTGGCGTTGGCCCTATGACCGTTGCTATGCTTATGCAGAATGTGGTCGAGGCTGCTGTCAGTGCTTCTGCCCGCGAAAAGTTGCGTAAGACTGTCCCTCTATCCCTCAAGATCGAGTCGCCCGTTCCATCTGATATTGCCGTCTCGCGTGCTCAAACCCCCAAGCAAATTACTACGGTGGCCAAGGAAATCGGCATTACTGCTGGTGAGCTGGAACAGTACGGTGCTTACAAGGCCAAGGTTGGTCTCAAGCTTCTGAAGCGCTTGCAACACCGCAAAAACGGCCGCTATGTGGTTGTCACTGGCATCACCCCTACTCCCCTTGGCGAGGGAAAATCAACAACCACAATGGGTCTGGCTCAGGCTCTTGGTGCTCACCTTGGCCACTTGACCTTTGCCAACGTTCGTCAGCCTAGCATGGGCCCTACTTTTGGTGTCAAGGGCGGTGCTGCCGGTGGTGGCTACAGCCAAGTCATCCCGATGGACGAATTCAACCTTCACTTGACTGGAGACATCCACGCCGTCACCGCTGCCAACAACCTTTTGGCTGCTGCTATTGATACCCGTATGTTCCATGAGAGCACCCAAAAAGATGGGCCACTTTTCCGCCGCCTTGTGCCTGAAAAGGACGGCGTACGCAAGTTTGCCCCTGTCATGTTCCGGCGCCTGAAGAAGCTGGGTATTGACAAGACCGACCCAAATTCTTTGACCGAAGAAGAGATCCGCCGCTTTGCTCGTCTTGATATCGATCCCGCAACTATCACCTGGCGTCGTGTGCTGGATGTCAACGACCGCTTCCTTCGTGGTACCACCGTTGGAACTGCACCTACTGAACGTGGGTTTGTTCGTGAAACTGGATTTGACATTTCAGTGGCCAGTGAAGTTATGGCCATTCTTGCCCTCAGCACTGACCTTGACGACATGCGCGAACGCTTGGGTCGTATGGTCGTCGCCAGCTCTACCAGTGGTGAGCCTGTGACCTGTGACGACATTGGTGTTGGTGGTGCTTTGACCGCACTGATGAAAGACGCAATTAAGCCTACTCTCATGCAAACACTTGAAGGAACGCCCGTGTTTGTTCATGCTGGTCCCTTTGCCAACATTTCTATTGGCTGCAGTTCTATCATCTCCGACAAATTGGCTCTGAAGGTTGTCGGCACTGAGCCGCAAGATTCCGATGATACTGCTGGCTTTGTTGTTACCGAGGCTGGCTTCGACTTCACTATGGGTGGTGAACGATTCTTCAACATCAAGTGCAGGACTTCGGGCCTTACCCCTGATGTTGTCGTCATTGTTGCCACAGTGCGTGCTCTCAAGGCCCACGGCGGTGGCCCCAACATTGTCCCTGGTACTCCTCTGGACCCCGTGTACAAAGAAGAGAACATTGAGATTCTCCGTGCTGGATGTTCCAACTTGCGAAAGCACATTGAAAACGCTAGGTTGTTTGGAGTTCCTGTTGTTGTTGCCGTCAACAAGTTCAACAGCGATACCGATGCCGAGATTGCTGTGATCCGCGAAGAGGCTATTTCTGCTGGTGCCGAAGATGCCATTCTGGCTAATCACTGGGCTGAGGGTGGTAAGGGAGCTCTTGACTTGGCCAAGGGTGTTGTTGCTGCCAGCAAGAAGCCCAAGAACTTCAATCTTCTCTACAACCTAGACGCCTCTGTTTCGTTCAAAGAACGCGTAGAAACTATTGCTAAGAAGATGTATGGCGCCAAGGACATTGAGCTTTCTGAATTAGCGCAAGCTAAGGTGGAGACCTACACTAAACAGGGCTTTGGACACCTCCCGGTTTGCATTGCCAAGACCCAATACTCTCTATCTGACAACAAGGACCTGAAGGGTGCACCAACTGGCTTTACCGTGTTCATCCGTGACGTACGCCTAGCTGCAGGTGCTGGCTACTTGTACGCCTTGGCTGCTGACATCCAAACCATACCGGGCCTTCCAACGGCCCCGGGCTATCTTAATGTCGATGTCGACACTGAGACTGGAGAGATAAGCGGCCTTTTCTAAAGAATGCAGCATTGCTTGCTAGAAAGGGCAATGCTCTTGTTCGTTTTTGCTTCTTTTTGTTTTGATTTAACATCCGAGACCCAGGCGAGTTTGGACTCAACGACGCATACTCACTTGTTGATTTGATGATTCTTCTTTCTAGTATTTGTATCTTTTTGCTGCTATATACCTTCGCATTTCTATAGGGGCTTTTTTGTTTTAATACTGATAGAGTTCCGTATTGAATATTTTTCTTTTCACGCGGTACTACATTACTATACGTCTGGTGTTACATCGTGATACCCTCAAAGTAATAGGAGGCACCGAGAAATGAATCTAGATTTTGCAATTATCTGATTGAAGTTCCCAGTATCGCGCGCCGTCCCTTCGGAGTTTGTCAAACTGCAATGTGTCATTTTCAAACCCCCCCCCCCCCCTTTTTGTTCCGTTGCTTTCTCCATCACTAGTTGTAATAATCAAACTCCTCCTCATCAGACTCTTCTTCATTATAATCGGAAACATCTGCAAGCTCATCGCCCAGACTAGCACTATGAGTGAAGGGCTGGGTAGTCTCTATTGGTGAGGCACCCTGGGATAGAGATGAACAGCTAACAGTCGGGCTCTGTCTGATAGGTAGCGCATCATTGTTGCTGGAATCAACCATATTCGACGACAAAGTGTTTTGAGCAGAATCGCTCCCCTTGGCTTGGGTCTCGCTACTAGTGGAAGAACCTCGACCTTCTAACATCTGCGCCCCGGCTTGTGTAGGCTGATCACTTGCAGCACCTCCGATGCGCTTGGCCCAGGCTAGCGATGTATTAACTATTTGATCGTACATGGGAAAGGTCCGCTCTCTGAGTTTGCGTTGGTACTCAGCACCTTGTCTGGCTTGATGTGCAAACTTCTTGGAATGTGAAGTGCACGGATTGAGAATGTGCAGAAACCTACAGCCGCACTTGGACTTGTGGTGGTCACGACAACGGTAAACCTGCGCCTTGCACGAACAGTGGGAGTGGATGCCAGCGATGTGGTCGCCGGGGAAGGTTTCGTACTGCCGCTTTTCCACCTCAATATCGTTGCGCAACTTGGCTACAAGCTTTGTATAGACTTTACTTTCCCATGAGCGGGGGTTGCATCTCTCAGCCAACGCGAGTTTTTCCATGGCTAGCGAGATATCACCTGTATGCAATTTGTTAAAGCCTTCAAGAACCATGAGACTGCCGGAGACTTCCGATCGATGAGGCGACAACTCATGGACAATATCTGTATTAGAAAGGAACTCGCGAACCCTTCCCATATGTTTTTCGAATGCGGAATAGTTACGCTTCGTCATGTATGAGGCCAGCTCGGTGCGCATGGTGCGAAAAGATACCAGCTCCCAGAACATCTTGGCGTCCTTATTGGTGTAGCTGGAATTGGGGGGCTGATCTGGTGACCTTTCCTTTGAGAAATATTCAAGAAGCTCTTTAGCAGATCGGTGTCGGATCTCGCTATTTGTCTCTGTCTTGATGCCATATGCCATTACGGAAGCTATGACGTCGTTGACATTATGCAGCATACGCTCCGAGGCCTGAGAGATATTATTAATCTCGACCTTGATGATGCCCTTGAGAAACTCCCCAGATTTCGTGCCTTCGGGAATTTCGTACGACGTGCGCCCGTCTTTTGATATCTTCTTCTTCTGCTCAGCTACCGCCATTTCTAGCTGCGAAACCTTCTGTTTATATTCGGATATGCGTGCCCTGGCATTATCCAATGCTCGTTTTAAATTGATACACTCATGCTCCTTTTGGCTGTACAGATCCTCATGTTCTTCGGGCAGCATAGGCATCCTTTGCTCGAGAGCCTGAATATGACTTTCACGCTCGAGTATATCTGTTTCGGATTTCTTTTTGAATTTTTCGAATTGCTCCTCGAGGTTCTTGAACTTCTGCGCATCAGTCTCGGAGGTGAAGGATTTGATCAACTTGATCACTTCCTCTCGCCCCATGCCTTCGTGTATAGAGCCTAGAGTGGCTTCAAATTTGGACTTTTCAGCAGTTAGATTGTCACGCAACATACGCTCTTGCTCTTGCATTTTGTCTATGACTGCTTCGCGTTGACTAATAGCTGCTTTTAAGGAATCGTTCTCGGCCTGGGTAGCCAAGAGGTCGGCAGCCTGGATTTTGGCGCTGTTTTGGGCATCGACCATGTTGTGGTTGACATGAATGAGATCCTTCTTGGCAGTCGCAAGTTCCAACTCCAGTCCTTTCACTTCGTCCACATGACTCTGAATCTGTTTGTGCAAGGCTTCCCGGTCATGGCGATCATTGAGAGTGACATCACGTAGCTGTTCTTCGGCGCTCAGTAGGCGGCTAGATTCGTCTGCTAGCTTCTTGGTGAGTAAAGTCTGAGTAAATTTAAGAGTAGCAACTTCTCTCTCGTACTTATCAACGTCACTCTTGTACTTTGAGGCTTGTTGGCTAATCAGCTGCATCATATGCTTGTAGGCGTGGCTTTCTTCGTCAAAAATGCTCGTGTTTGACCTGAGAAGCTTCAGCTCGAGGTTTGCTTCGTCGAGGTTTGCTTTGGTCACCTTACACATAATTCTCTCCTCTGCTGCCTCTATTTCTAGAGCTTCAATCTGCTTTGTGTACCGCTGTGCTTGGGCTTTGCTCATATCGGTAAGACTATCAACTCGGGCTTGAAATCCTTTCTCTAGCGATAAGCAATGATCAATGGCCTTAGCTTTGCCAAGATTGAAGGCACGTTTGAGACTTTTCTTCTCAAGGCGCTCCTGGTGGCGCAAGCGAAAGGACAGATGAAGCTTAGCCATCATTTCACTCATATCTTCGAATGCTCTTTTGGCATCAACCATAGCTTTACTTTGGAGTTTCGTGTAGTCTCTCCACTTAGCATCAGCTTGTAGCAGTTCATTGGCAGCAGCGTCTTCGTCAAATTCGACACCTGGCTTGCTAGGAGTGTAGTCTGATGCAGTGACTTTAAGGAGCTGTTCATGCAAGCTGCTAGTTTCTTTGGACTTTTCCAGAGCTAGTCGAGTCTGCGAGACAATAGTCTTATAATAAGTAGCTTTGCTTTCAGCTGTTCAGAGTTAGCAGGTTGTTTGAAATCCCAGAAAACAGATACGAGTCGGCTTACCATCCTCAAAGAGACTTTGGACGTGTAAATACTTCCGGTAAATGTCGGCCCGCGTCATTTTAAAGTCTTTGTCGTTTTCAAGTCTGTCCATAGAGCGCTTTATCGCCACCATCTTTCTCAAGTCGTCCTTGGCCATGGTGGAAAAGGCTGAATAGCTCTTTCTCATGAATTCCACAGCCGGGTTGTGAGATTTTACAGTCACCTTGTCTGACTTTATTGAGGGAAAAGTTTCAGCAGCCTTTTCTAAAGTCTTTTCATAAGCATTGCACATTTGATTCAAGTACTCAATGCATTCGTTGACACTTTGCATCGCAGTATCACGAATATCAAAGATCTCCTGCTTAGCTATCAAAGCCTCGGCCCGCTCCTTTTTAGCAGCAGCAGAATCCTTGATCTGGGCTTGGCTATTCTTCTGCATTGTGTCGGCCATTTCCCTGAGCCTGGTGATTAGAGCCTGCGCATCGGAGCTCTCAACTTTGTCAACGATCTCCTGCAGAATGCTGATAGAGCTTTGCATTTTGAGCTCGCGATGCTCATATATCTCGCGAAGCTCGTTTATTCTTTCCTTGTGATTCTCGGCCATTTCATGCGGAGATAGACCAGCTTCAGTGCTGATCCATGAGTCACGCTGGAGCAAAAGCTTGTTCTCATACCGTAGACGAGCATTTTGTGAACGCAAAGTCTTGGCAGCACTGCATTTCTTAATCCACCTGGTAGTTTTCGAGGAATGCCATGGCCTGTTCTCAATAGAAGAGACTGCATCAGTCTTGTCTTGCCGCAGGGAAGCTTTGGCGAGTTGACACTTCAGACTTTTGATTTCGGTCTCGCGCACTATGGCATCTCCCTTCAGTCGGGAAATCTCTTCCTGGAATTCGGCCCCAATCTCAGCGCGTGTGGCTTCTCGTTGCTCCAGAAGCTCTGCTATAGTGGGAATGACTTCAGGGGCAGTCAGCCCAGAAATTTGGGTCTCAAGAGCGAGTCGCAAGTTGCTTGCAATAGCCTTGACGTCGTGGAACTTGCAGTCATAGTCGTATGTGAGCCGTTCTAAAAGTTGGGCGTGTTGGAAGTTCAAGATTTCTTCAGCCCGCTTAACGGCTTGAGCGATAAATTTTCCCGGTGATTTGCCTGCCATCTCCAGCTCTACAATCTGGGCTGTAGGATGGTTGAGCTGTTCTTGTACCACAAAAGGCATGTTGGTCGTGCGATCAAGCTTTTCTCCAGTGCTGAGATCCTGGTTGTCTTCGTCATTACCATCGGGAAAGCTGTCTTTGAACTTGCCAAGGCCTTGAATGGGTTGAGCCTTAGTATCAGCCAACCGTGCAGTAGCCTTGTATCGAACAGGCCAATCGTCCCATTTTGCGTTATTCTTGGCTACGCTCAAGCGCGACATTGCCATAGAGCGAGCCCTCTCCCTGCTCTCCTCGCTATCCCCAGCCATCTCATCTAATAGATCACGAAGTATCTTGACCTCAAGAGCCAAGGCCTGGTTCTCAGACCAGTACATACCCACAGCATTGCGAATCATCTCCTGGTTATAACTGTGTGAAGCCCGGGCTAGAGTGTTATATTTCCCGTCGAGATTTGGGGACTTGACACTGCGATTCGTTTCCACCAAGGTACCGATTTCAGGCACTAAGTGAGGCATGATCCTAGGAACCGAGCTTCCCCGGCTTTCTTTCCACGCTATATATATCATAGCTCGATAGTTGATGAGACTGTCATAACAATCCATAGCACGCCGGTGCTTCATCCTGCTAGATTCCATCATCTCAACAAAAGTTGAAAAGTTGAACTTCCTCTCGACGATTTTCTTGAGTCCGTGGTATTTCATATGACGACTTTGCTGAACCGATGGGTTCCCGACTACCGCTACCTCGGTAGGGCATGACGCAGTGAGCTTCTTGCTCCTTTCTTCAAGGTCACAGAGCGGCATATTTTTGGGAACCGGCTCCCAAAGAAGTGTATCGTCGGCTTCGCAGTTGCTGCCCGTGCAGTAGCCAGTGCCGATCTTTTCCCTTTCACGAATAGCCGCCTCGTGGGGTCTATCATGTTTCCCGGAATAGTACTCCTCATGGAGATCAAAGTAGGTTGGTAAGCGGAGTTTGCGTTGGGCAATGTCCTTCCTCAAGAACTCTATCTGAGCAGAGCAAATCCGCTGTTGGGTGGTGATAGTTCTCAACAGTTGTTTGCGCCTGATCTGCATGTCTTTATCACTCAAGCCAGCCATTACGAACTCCAGCTGGAGCTTGCTTATCCCAAACTGCAGGTCTCTTTCAAGGTTGAAACCGGCTTCCTGGTAGGACAGTCTATGAATTCCCCGCACAAGATTATTCACGTATGACGCCGGGAAAAGGTCGTATTGCTCAAAATCGGCTGGTTTTGGATAGTCAGTTTGGTAGGAGCTAATGACATGAGTCAGGGCTGTATGGAGCTTGTGAGGTGTAGTTGTGCTCCTGCTTATCCGCTCCTTGACATATTGTGCTTCAATAAAGGTCACCAAGTCGTCTGGTGGTGCAGGTGGAGGTGGAAGGGGGGATTTGGGCTCAAGGATCCTTTTAGGATCATTCGTGGGAGGGGGGGGCGATATCTCCGGGCAGAACACAGGCTTGATATATTTCGTCTCTATCTCCAAGTAATCATCGTCAGGTCTAAGTCCAACCTCATCATAGAATTCTTCATCGATAACGGTAGGTGGCTCCTTGAAGTTGACAAGCGCGAGGTCATGAGCATGGCTATCTGGGATGAGAGAGTCGTCAACAGCAGGCATCACGGGCGAGCCGGGTGCGGATTCCATGTCAGGCAAGCAAGTCTTAAAAGGTTAGCACACTGAAGGACAAGACCGTACTCTATCCACGACGATAACTTACAAAAGGGTTTTATAACAAAAGCCAGCACAGAGAGTCTAAAATGATTGTCAAAACGAAAATAATGAACGCGGTATAGCAGATTGGACGAGTTATCCGCAGGGAATACGACAAAACTACTCGCCAAGGAAGATTCCACAGTTCTTATAGATCTTATTTCGAGAAAAAGCCTTTGGTTCTTTTGACACTTTCTTTAAGGCTGTTTTCTTTGGTGTGTCTAGTCCGCTCCCGCCGAAACAACTAACATGGATTCACATGCATAGGCGCACAAAGAGACAAAGACAGGACTACGCTGTATGGTGTGTGGCTACGGACCACAAGAAGAAAAGAAATCTATTTCTGGATTGTCGCCCAGGGAAGGGCTCTTTCTGTTTTTTGAGCGATATTGTTCTCATGAAAAACTGCCACGCCTCTAGCTGACCCGCCACCACGGCTAGCACGGCGAAGAAACAAGTCGGCTGCTGGATGCTATCTCGCAGCTATTTGCCCAGCCGCTCTCACCAGCACATGGCCCTGCCATGGCGGCTGTTGCTGTATCCTCTCCTGCTCGTCTTTTTCGTCGTTGCTTCTCTCCTCGTCATGCTCAGGGCTCTGCCTTGCCGGCGCAGCAGGTCTACCAACGTCCCGGACTCTTTGTAGTAAGTATGCCTCATCGTCTGCAAATACTACCGGCCTAGGCTCTTCTGTGTCGGCCTTTCCACAGGCCTCTCTGAGGGTGGCTCGTCTATCTAGCTGTTGCTGAATCATGGCCTCGCGCTCCATAGCCATGTTGGCTAAGCATTTGCGAGCCAGGTTCTCTGTGTCCACTGCAGAAATGTTGATGGCACGCTGATAGCAGTGCCGGGCTTCATCCCACATAGTCAGTGCTCGGAAGCAGTGGCCACGGTACAAGTAGGCTTTAGCTTGCATTCCTGGCAGTGAGAAAATGGAGCCGACTTGCAGGGCCTGGTCTGCTTTGACAAGAGCCCTCAGAGCATCTTGCTGTGTTTCTGCAAGAACCAGAACAATGTGGCAGGCAAGCAAGAGGGTGTTGATGCGGGCTTTGACAAGGCCCTTAGGTGGGCGTTTTTGCGCCATTGGATTAGACGGCGGCAATTCTCTTTGTCCCTTATCCAGGCACGTCGTTGATCTTTTTTAACGGCAGGCTAAGTCCTGGCCGATGTGAAGTGGTGTGATGTGATGTGATAAAACAGCAAATCACAAACAAAGAAGAGGAGCCACGGTTCTGAGCGATAGGCAAGAGACGATAGAAGCTGAGCAGCTTGCGTCTTGGAGTTTGGAGTCTTTTTGTTATGCTTTCGGTGGGTAGGAAAAGACTGGGCTGTGATTTGCTGCAGGTAAAAAGTCAAGACGAAAAAGAAAAGCGAAACTGGGACAGCAAAATATACTAAGATGAGATAGCCAAGAGGAGGGGTCTTTAGAGGGAAGGGGGCAGCCGAAATTGGAAGAAGCGAGGAATAATCGATAAAGAACCCCCGATAGATTTAGGCCCAGATTGGATTCTTGGGTCTTTGATCTCCCTTAGCTTCGTGATAACGAAGCAGGCCAAGCTCGACTGCGCAGTGGCTTTCTTCTCTTATGACTTGCTGTCAGATGCAAGACAGCGAATAGCAGTAAGAAACGTTAGGGCTATCTGTAAATGCCGTCGATATTATTGACGTATATGGCAGGAGCGGGCAAGAACAGGCAAGAGCTCAGCTGGGAACAGAGAGCGTACAAACAAGGAAACTGGGCTGGCTGGACGGACAAAATCTTGTTTGGTAGGTGCCCCGTTTTCCTTTGCGATGTTTTTTCTTGGTTGACTGACTGGATTGGCTGGAGATGCGAAGAAGGAAGAACCATAAAGCTGTGACTCGATGCAAGGCAATTGCCAAATTCAGCGCGGCTGCATATCCCGAGTCTTGCAGGTTGGATTGCTTGCTGGATTCGCTGATGTTTGTTACAGCACCGTTCGTCCTGTTCTTGTAGCGGGAAGGTGTGTTTTTTTTTGCTATCACCTTTGACAGAAGAAAGAACGAAAACAAAAGGCGACAATGGTGGGAGGCACAGTTGCCTGCAGCGGGAAACGGGAAACAGCAGAACAAGTAACAATCTCCAAAATCAAAGATCTGGGAAGATCAGGGGGGAGGGGGGGTGCTTTGAGGCAGCTAAAATCAGATGGGAAAGAAAGAGGGAGTTGCGCACTGCAGACGGCGGACTGTGAACTGCAATGCGAATTAGACGGTAGAATGAAGAATAAACAGGAAAGAAGGAGAAAAATACACATGCAAGAATGCATGAAAACAAATGGAACTTCAAGGGCTTCTCCTGGCCAAAAATAAACAACAAACAAAGCCCAACTTTTCCTTTTCCTTGGATCCCCCCCAAGCGGACGGGCCACTTCCATTCGCGGGTCGACTTGTTTCTAGTTGCCTGGCTTCTTCCTTTTCCAGGATGGCGAGCTCTTCTTTGCAGCCTTCCTTCTTCACCCACATGTTTCAGATTGAAATAGGTTTCTGAGACCTAGACTCTAAGCTGAGGGCAAGATTTCCAAGGGGGACAAGGCTTCACGAAAAGGAATACCAAGAAGAGGTCCACGTTGGCGACGAAGCGTATCCCAGGTCAGGCTAGGCCATAGCAACGGGTGCACCACGAAGTGTAGGAGAACCATAAAGTCCGAGCTTTGCCTATAAATATGACAGTTCTGAAATGCGCGAACTACTAACTCGAAGACGGTATAGCAGGGGATAAAATGCCCCTTCTTGGACAATAACAGCATGATGCATGCCGGTTCAAGCACTAAAGTGGTATAAGTGCATGCATATAGCCCTTGCAGGGGCGAATAATACAGCCCATATATCAGAGCACCAACCCGCGGGTACTGCACAAGGCTCTAAAGCAACGACCGGCTTTCATAAACATGACGCTGGGCATTTTGTGCAACAGCGTTTCTGTAACAAAGACATGTTACTGTTGCTGGTGGGAGAAAGGCTTTGAGATCGCAACATTTTCCATCATCGGGGCCTAGAGCCCGCTGGTCTTTGAAGTAGAGAGCAGCTTTGTTTTTGACTACGCTATCCTCCGTTCACCCAAAAGCCTTTGAAGAAATCGAAGGTAAATATTCTTACCAAGCTGCAAATGAAGACAGGACCATGTCATGTGGTGGTGATTGGCGATACACCCAGCACACGATAGTCTCCCAGCACAGCACGAACGATGCAACCAACCAAAATTCGCAAGCTATGGAAACCTGCGCAAAGGTCACATAGGTGTAGATCTTGCTAGATCCAGTCAAAAGCGGCGACATTCCAAGCTACAAATGTACGCTCACCTGAAAATGCAAGACATTTCTGTTCTTGTCAGCCCCCGCCCGAGAAAACAAAACAAGAGCTTAGGGTTGCCTTCGGGTCCAGTCATGGTGAAACTACTTGAGTTAGCACACTGCACCTTTCCGTAATTGGATAACCCTAACTTCGAGCAACATATCTACAAGATAAACACTCTAGCGCGCCTAGAAACAACGTGACAAGATCATGTATGTGTCTTTGGCGCTTGCTACTTTTCCATTCATTACATCAACGCCATAGAAAATGCTATCAACTAGACCGCCTGGTTGCCCAAACCCACTACTAAATCTAACTGAGGCTGTAATGGGCGCCTTTTTAGGCCCTGCACCAAGAGCTGTACAAGCCCGCTGTCAAAGGCGATGGGCCTCTTCAAAGCGCATAAATCGTCTACGATCACGTGTTGAGAATCCGCTAGACCGTGAGATCTTCAATGACTTTGCGCTTCTGCGTGATAATTATGGTGCGTCGATACCTGTGGTTTTGTGTCTTGCGTTCTTGTATGCTTGTACACCCTGCCCCCCCCCTGTCCGACTGCCACATGACACACACGCTGAGCTCATATCCTCTACTAACTGTGTGTAGCTGTCCCCAAGCATACTATCGTTCTAGCCCACGGTCTTTTCGGCTTCTCGCAGCTTGATCTCAGCCATGATCTGGGGCTGCGTCCGGGCCTTTTGCCTCCAATTCACTACTGGCACGGCATCGTCGACGCACTGGCCTCACGGAACGTCCGTGTGGTAGCGACGTCTGTCCCACCCTCTGCCAGCATCCAGCACCGTGCAAACCATCTTGCACGGCAGATTGCCGCTCTGTGTCCACGCGAGCCCGTCAGCGTGATCGCCCACAGTATGGGTGGCCTGGATGCACGTTGTATGCTCTCGTCTCTGCGACCGGCTCGCGATCAGGTGGATGTGCGGGCTCTGGTGACAATTGCAACCCCCCACCGTGGCAGCCACTTTGCCAACTACGTGCATACAGTGCCGCTACTACCCCTTCCCCGACTGTACGGAATATTACGGCGTGTAGGCCTGGGTACCGAGGCATTTCAGCAATTAACCACCGGATATATGCAAAATACGTTCAACCCGCTAACGCCTGACGTAGAGAGAGTGCGATATTTTTCGTATGGGGCGACAACACCCAAGCCCTCGCTGCTGAGTCCATTCTGGCTAACGCACAGGATTATCAGACGTAAAGAGGGCCCCAATGACGGACTGGTGAGTGTGGAGAGCAGCCGTTGGGGCTCGTACAAGGGCACGCTAGTTAACGTGTCTCATCTTGACCTTATCAATTGGACCAATGTGTTTGCGCGTACTGCCCGACATATAGCCGGAGTTCCTGAGGGCTTTAATGCCATTGCCTTCTATTTAGCAATTGCAGACATGCTGGCTAAAGAGGGACTTTAGCGCATAAAGCAAGTTGGAGACGGGCGGTAACGCCATTAGGATGTGACCATGACAGTTTGGGGGGTGGCAAATCAGATGGTGCTGTCGTAATCAGTATACAAACAAGCTTCAGTAATGCGTTAGAACTAGTGCTGGGGTGAGAAAACTGGATCGGCTCTATTGTTTAGCGGCTATCACTTATTTAACCTTTATATGAACCAGCTTTAACAACAAGTCCTTGTGGTACCTTTTCCTTTAGCGTTGCCTTCCTGTCATTGCTTGCTGCCCCGGGCCGACTCGAGCAAAAGTATAAAGCCCGTACGTAGGCTGTTACCTGCCGTTGGTCAAGTTTCTTCCTCTTCTCCAAAGCGCTTTCTTCTCTCTACTTGCCTTGCCTATCTTCATCAAAATGCCCGTTGGAGAACTGCAGTTTCAAACGATCAAGGCGTGCTTCAATTGGAACATTGCCTATGCTTTGCTTATGTAAGTTGTCGTTGACATCTGTCTGTCTTATTGCTTATCTAGTAGTTTCCTTGGCAGTGACGGCAGGAAGTCTTGTTCGCTCTTTTCTTGGCCTTTTCTCTGTCGTTTTGGGTTCCTTCTTTTCTTGGCTTTTTCTCTCTTTCGTTTTGGGTTCCTTCTTTTCTTGTGTTCTTTTTTTGCTTTGCTCTGTTGTTGCCTCCATGTTTCTTTTTTGGCTATTGCCCACAAAAGGAGCGGCCCTTGAAGGCATATTTGGAGAAGCGGCAGATTACTTCAAGCTTTCTAAATCCTACATCTAGCTACCCCACACTGGAATCCTATAGGGAATGTTTAACTAACACCACCTTTCTCTTTCTCGCAGCTTCGGCCTCATGGGCTCGTCCCGTGGCCTCGACGAAGGCCTTATTGGCACCACCGTCACCCTGCCCTCCTTTATCAGTCTCTTTGATCTTGAATCAACAGATCTCAGCGCCTCCGAGCGCGCTGACCGCCTGTCTAACATCACCTCAATGCTGCAGCTGGGCTCGATTCTCGGCGCTGTACTGGCTTTCTACGTGACAGATCGCCTGGGCCGTCTCTGGGCTTCCCGCGAGCTGTGTCTGGTCTGGATGGCAGGTATCTCGATATTTCTTGCTGCGTCGCGGACGGGCAGTCTTGGCATGGTGTATGCCGGTCGGTTCATCGCCGGCATTGGCGTTGGCCAGACGACGGTTGTTGGTCCCACATACTTGGCCGAGGTCGCTCCGCCGGCCATCCGTGGACTGTGTGTGACGATTTTCAGCGGTTTTGTGTATTTGGGAATCATGATGTAAGTCGGCTTTTGTTTTGCATTTTCACTCGCTCCCAAAGCTCTCAAGCTAACTTCCCATACCCGGTATGCTTAGTGCCTACTTCGCCTCCTGGGGTTGCTCGCTGCACATCTCTGACTCTTCCACGGCACAATGGCTGGTTCCAAACTCGGTGCATTTGATGTTTGGGTCCATCATCCTTTTCGGGTCATTCTTTGCTGTCGAATCGCCGCGTTGGCTCGCCAAAGTTCATCGCACTAGCGCAGCCCGCGCCAATCTCAGCCGTCTACGTGGCTTGCCAGCCGACCACC
Organism: Ceratocystis harringtonii; assembly: GCA_002018265.1. Lineage (NCBI taxonomy): Eukaryota > Fungi > Ascomycota > Sordariomycetes > Microascales > Ceratocystidaceae > Ceratocystis > Ceratocystis harringtonii. Next base: position 13,812 of record MKGM01000016.1, on the reverse strand, counting down.
CAGACGTTGAGTCCGAAATGACTGATATACAGACCAGTGTCGCTATTGAAGAAAACGCAAAGGAGGGCTTATCCGTCCTGACTCTCTTGCGTGAGATTGTGACCAAGCCGGCAAACCGTAGTCGTTTGGGTCTTAGTATGGCAGTCCAGTTCCTCAGCCAGTGGAGTGGGGCAAGCAGCATCACCATTTACGCGCCCGAGTACTTTGCCATGATGGGCGTTAGCGGCAGCAACGAGAAGCTGTTTGCCACGGCTATTTTCGGCGTGGTCAAATTTGTGAGTTCTATGCTCTGCGCATTTGTGCTGATTGATTTTATTGGCCGCCGACGGTCGCTTCTCGCGGGAATCTCGCTGCAGCTTTTGTCCATGTTCTACATGGCTTTGTTCCTGGTTATCGACAAGGAGGCTAGCATCGAGGGTTCGTATCAATCAAGCTCGCAGAAACGTGCCGCTATGGGAGCTATCGTAATGATCTACATCAGCGGCTTTGGATGGGCCCTGGGCTGGAACAGCATCCAGTACCTAATCAACTCCGAGATCTACCCCGTTCGTCTGCGTGCCGTGGGTGGTAGTATTGCCATGACAGTGCACTTTGCAAACCAATATGGCAACTCTAAGGCTGTGCCCCACATGTTCGTGGGCATGACGGAGTACGGAACGATGTTCTTCTTTGTCGCCGTCACCGCAATTGGCTTCCTGTGGGTGTACTTCTTTATCCCCGAACTGGCTGGCCTACCGCTCGAAGCGATTGATGCCGTCTTTGAGCTGCCCTGGTGGAAGGTTGGCCGGAAGGGAAGAGAAGCTGCGATGCAAGCTATTGATGAGAAGGATCGTGCTGCGTCCAAGGACATCTACGAGGTCGAGGTGATGGGGGATGAAAAGAGTCCCAAAGCCCACAAGATCGAGGTTGTTGAAGCCAATGTCAACTCCAAGGTATGAGGAGGCAAGGAGAGACGCGATAATTGTCGGAAGCAAAAGGCCGTCCCATAAGTCAATGAATGTAGTTAAATATAATTAGCGTAAAACTTGGTCACAAGAATAAAAGTGGGCGTCTTCTTCGTATTCATTCATGTGCAGGAAAGACAAATGTCACCACATGCGTATCTGCCAACAGGGCATGTCGCCTACATGGGGACGAAGTGAGAACGCCATGACCATGAACAGGGAAATAAAAAAAAATAAAAGAAAAGCCAGCCATCTGTCCCCTATCAATTCTATTCACTCTGCTTTTTTCCTGTTAGCTTCTGTCACCTGATTTGATGCATTGACATCAGTCGTCCCACTATATGCCGGCCGAGAGCTATTGTTCTCAAACGGACCAGCCACCGCATCTGCCAAAGCCTCTTCATAGCTGGGTGGCGCTTCTTCAAAGGTCGCAGCTGCTGGCGTTCCCATTTGTGGTGGGTATAGAGGGTCATGTGATGCCGCTGCCGCCATTGCTACGCGTGGATCAACAGCCTGGCCCTGATTTGGCCTACGGGGAGGTAAAGGGGGGCTGTCAAACATTGGTCTGCCTCGACCAGCACCCGGCCAGCCGCCAGGCATGCCGCCATAATTAGGTGCGGGTGAGGCAAATACAGCTCCTACCGGATGTGCGGGATGCGGGGGCGGTCGCTGCATCTGGCTTTGGCGACGCTGAATTTCATTGAGGAGCTGTGGTGGAGGCGCTATGCCTGAATATACATCTATGTTATTGAAGCGCAAGGGTAGGAATATGGTGTCCGCAGGAATCTTAAGCTGGTCCTGTTCCTTTATACCTGAATTCTTAAATATGCTGGTAAATGTGCTCCCTGTACTCGATGACTCTGGCGTTCCTGGTTTATCGCGGCTTAGACCCAGGCGTACCTCGAGTTCATAAGTGCGTGAAATGTTACACGTTACAAAAGCCGGGTGTACCGTGTTAGGCAACGGTATGTGCTTCCAGAGATTATCGGGGAGAACGAATTCAGTCCCAACTTCGGCATTTGGATTTGTAGTGACCGGTATAGATAGCCCTGAAGTAGCGCAAACAACCCAGCGGTGGAGATCCATTGTCTCGAAGTCGTGGCATCGGATGCGCGTTAAACCAAGCAGGACCAACTCAAACGCAACGAGATACACGGGCTCTGTAAACTGCGTCTTTTTAGTAGCCACGATCCGCAAGGGCACAGGCTTGTTGCATGTCAATATAGCCGGATGCGGGAGTAGGGCTGACATCTCGATAGTTGGTGGTTGGATATTTGCCATATCGGGCTCTAAATCTGCTTGGCTGGCGTCCCCAGCGATGGTAGTCTTGGACTTCTTCTTTGCATTTGCCGGGTTATTCCGGCGCCAGGAAAAAACAAAGGGCCGCCGGGCATACATCATTGATGACTGTGGGGGTTTTCGCGGCTGCTCCATGGGCATGAAGCGGAAGCCAACCAACGATCGCCAGTTCTCTTTCAGCAAGCCAGGGCGTTGCACTGTGATTTTGACATAGTAGCGCACCTCGGCAGCACTGGATAGACCGCTGAGTGACGGCGGAAGGGTTTTGAGGACGTGGCGGAGGAACAGCTGCTTGCTACCATCCATAACGCGCAAACCGGAGCCAAAGCCACCGACGCCAGCAAGGCCACCTAGCGACGCCATGGCAGCCGAGTCGCTGCAGGCATTGTTGAAAGGCAGGCGAAACTGAAAGGGAAACTCGTGCATGCCGCGGTTCAGCATGACGGAGCCTGGAGAGGCGCCAGTCATTGGATCATTGGGTGGGAAAGCTTGCTGCACCTTGTATAGAATTTTGTGAGTCTCGATGGGAATGCCACCAGACGAAGACCGTCGAGATTCTGAATAATGGCCGTATTTGTCGACTTGTTGGGAGGCAGGACCTAAGGAAGTGATAGCTTCCCCTTCGAGCTTAGCAATTACGGCGCCGATGAGCTCTGCACGGCTGAGTACAAGTTGGATGCGGCCGCTAATAGTGTCGAGATTCGTGTAAAACTCGGGCGGGTTATCGAGGATTATTCGGACGGACATGGCGGGGAGCTAGACACCAGCAGCTAGTAGTATCCTGGCGATGAAGAAAGAACAATCAACGTAGGGTAATTAATTTTTTTTTTAAAAAAGGGGAAAAAAATATGAGGAGCTTGTCTTTCGAAGATAAACCAAGCTATGGAGATCCCCCAAGGATGATGCCTTTTGAGCAACGCGTGATAAGCCAAGACAACAATTATCTGTTAAGAGGATAAAAGGAGAGAAAATCCTGGACAAAGTCACGAAGAAGGCGAAGTCAAAGTAAGGGCTAGCAAAGCTTGAGCCCCAATGGGGGAGCCCAACAGGCGAGCAAACAAAAAGGATATACAGTCCTTGTTTCGGCAACTTGTCTTGCCGCCAAGAATATGCCTATGCCTGGCTGCCCTGTGCTGTCTGCTATGGCTTGCCCTGTCTTGGTAAGACTGCGCAGGTATAAAAGTTAATTTGCATAGGCAAAACCACCAAGGCGATGACGTATGACACCGGCTTGTCTGGCTCAAGGTCAGATAGCTCTGAAGCTATAAACTGCTAAAAGCGGGGGGGGGGGGGGGAGGAAGCGCAGCTGAAGCAGAAGCAGATCGAACAGATCAGAAGGAGGGGATCGTTGCTAGGTAGCTTATTGATCTTTTTTTTGATAGGGAGTAGAACAAAAGAAGCTGAATAAGCGGAAGTACAAAGAAAACAAAACGAATCAAAGCAAAGAGCCGGCCAACGAAATGGATTAAATCATGTCTCGGGCAAGAAAGAAGATCATGGCAAATTCATAAGAAGTCAGATGAAGAAGTTTTTCAGTACAAATTCGAAAGGGAAGGCAAGCAGTTTGAAATTTTCTCTACGGCTAAAAAAGGGATGATCACTATTGATGATTGGAAGGTGCTGTCCAAAAGAGTTAGGGCAGCTACTCGTTCTAGCTGAAGAATTTGGCTTCAAGATCACGATCTACGTGAATAAGGGTTCTGACACTAGGGGCTTAGGGTTCTTTTGACATGGCACCTAGCACCGTGATTAGTGATATCAGTCTTTCATTTGTCGAAGCTTGTCAGATATGATTGATTCTAGCTCGAGGGACACTGGAATTAGACAGTATTAAATTATAAGTTTTTTTAAGTTCACTATATTACAACTTATATTGGTATTTTTAATATTCGGGCATTTCTGCACCCCTCTCTTAATCCAAATCTAGATCGATCACAACTGGCTCTTGAGCAGTGGTTTCACCCTGCAACTCGTCTCTATTTTTGATATTAGCCGCGTCCTGAGATTTAGCTGTATCCGGGCTTATCGATGGCAGTAGTCTGCCCTTGCGTAGCGATCGGGCTTGGTTTGTGGCATCGTCCATTGCAGCAAACTTGAACTTGGTATTCCCTTGCTTGTCCACGATCACAGCCTGGACATCACCAGCAGCCGGAATCGCTGAACATACACCCAAAAGGAACATATCCAGCCGCAGATTCTTTGGGCTTGCATCTTCCGAGCAGCCATAGACTGGACAGCTCCACCGGTCGGGATCGGATGGCGGCGATTCCAGCACGCTCTTAGGTCGGCGTTGACAAAGCCCGCAAATATTTTCGGATGTGCACGGCTGGCCGATAACTGGGCTGCATTTGCGCATGACAGGCCGTGTTGTGAGCCAAGTGTAAAGATCGAAACATTCCAAATGAGAGCATTTTACACCACGAACCGGGTGTTTGAGAATCTGCGTGCTAAAAGGGTCGCGGAGGCTGATAACCATCTCTTCTGAGGCTACAATATCATCGTCTTGTTTAGCGGTCAGACGACTGACAATAGTTTCCATGGTAGTGGCCACTGGAAGAGCCTGGTCGTTGATGATTCGATCGCAGAGAGTATGGGGTGTCTCTATCTCCATAAATTCAATAGCGTAGTACAGTTCAAAGCCGGCTTTCTTCCGGAAATAGCCAACTGAGAGCTCATTCGTACCGGCCACAACGAGGTTGGTTATGTCTAGTGGAAGATCGCGGTGAAATACCTCCTTACGGCCAACATTTGTCTGTATTTTTCCATTGACCTTGATTGTGATAAGCGTGGGCCACACATGTTTTGCAACTAGCCAATCCTGCAGGCTAATTTTGCCGTTATAAGAAGTAGGAAAATAGCACATGCGCATGCGCAAAGTCAGAGAGCCTGCTTGGTACTTGCGGATTTTGAGTTGATGGAAACCCGGTGCTGGTTGGTGTCTAGCTAGCATGCGTAGATTGTTGGCGGATATAGAGAACGACGCATTGTTGATTGTGCATAAATTTTTGATCATTGTGGGCGGATAGGCAAAGCCGCTGGCATACTGGACATGCATTGTATGTGCTATTGCAGGCTCATAACCTAGCTGCATAATAGGAGGCATAGCAGTTACACTATGGCAGGCGGCCTGTATGGCTAGATAATCATTTAAGGGGTATAGATTCGGGTGAACCCTGGCACTTGGCGTAGGGAGAAGAGGTCGTTGTAGTCTATCTAGAGTCTGTGATGGCCTTTTAGAATTTAAGGCTGCCACCGCTGTGTCGCTAGATGTGGAATTTGATGTAGAGGCGGTACTGGGAGAAGCATTTGGATGTTGGAAGGGCTGTGAGTATTGCCGCCGAGGTTGATTTTGGACAACTTGCGAAGGTTGACATTCGCCGGGTGATATTTGTGCTGGTTGGTTTGGCACAGGCTGAGTGTGACGGTGTTGCTGGACTCCGGTATGATGATTTTGGGCCTGATACGGTTGTGACTGAGCGGGTGGAATTTCAGGCTGTGCTTGCTGCCGGGGTTGTAGTTGTGGTGGCGACTGAGCATCAATGTTATGGCGAGCCTGTTGATTATCATGAAAGGATGTGTCGCTAGGTATACCAGCAGCAAGAGTATTGGTCGCGGAGATAGCTGCTTGGGTTTGCGGTGAGGCAGGCAAGCTTGGCGGTGTGGAGCTAGGCTGATTTGGGAGAAGCCTGGGTTTTAACTGAAGCAAAGGGCGTTGGGATTCTGTCCACTCAAATTGCTGTTGCTGCTGTTGCTGCTGTTGCTGCTGTTGCTGCTGTTGCTGCTGTTGCTGCTGTTGCTGATATTGCTGCTGTTGCTGCTGTTGCTGCTGTTTCTGCTGTTTCTGCTGTTGCTGCTGTTGCTGCTGTTGCTGCTGTTGATGATATTGCTGAAATTGCTGATGTTGATATTGCTGATGTTGCTGTTGTTGCTGCCATTCTGTCTGCTGGGGCATTTGTCCCTGGATCGACTGCCACCTTTGATTCAAATGGTGCTGTTGTTGTGGTGTATGTGGCAGTTCGTTTAGATGCATAATCTGCCACTCTCTCCAAGTCTGATCTAGAGCCTGAGCCTGAGCCTGAGCCTGAGCCTGAGCCTGAGCCTGAGCCTGAGCCTGAGCCTGTCTCTGCCAGGCCTGGGACGGGACCTGAGCAAACCCGCGAGCCCGAGGCTGGAGCTGCTGCTGGATACCACTCAATAGCTCAGGCATATCAGGCCTAGACCCAAGTGCAAAAGGCGATGCATTCCATCTTGGCTGGGACAAAGTAGGTTGTAGTGTAGTACCAAATTGAGGGGAGAGCGATGAGAGTGATGGGACCGTTTGGTAAGTAGCTGCGGTGATGCTGGGTGTTCGTGAAGAAGTCATTTGTTCAACTCCTGTTGTGATGGGTGTTGGTCCCACGGGTGCTACCGTTGGCCCCCCCCACTGGCTCATAGTGGGGGAATCAACCCTGGGTATGTGACTTGCCCAATTTGAGCCGGGGTATTGATTTGCAGCCATTGTTGGAATTGCCGCAATCGCGAAAGGTGGTGTGCCCAGGGTCGGTGGCGTACCGGCTACGGTAGGAACTTGGGCTGATGGTTCTATGGTGGAAGCAGTAGGAACAGGCGAGATACTTGGCATAGGGGAAATTCCGACCACGTTTGACGCCCTAGACGTAGTTGGCGGTCGCGGTACAACAGGCAATCCCGGAATGTTGTTTAGTTGAAAGAAGCCTTTGTAGGCCTTCACGCAAAGTTTCATACGGTCAATGGCATTAATTTCTGACTTTGTAAGATCGTCAGACTTGATGTTGGGTTTATTTTCATTTTGGAGACATGAGAGAAAGCTTTCCGCCATCTGTGCTCTCAAGGTGATGAGAGCCTGAGGCAAGTTTGGGTGGTTGCTATCTATGATCCCCAGCGCGCGGCAATTTGAGCAGTAGATAGCGCGGTGCATGGTCGTTGACGGGAGCAAAAGGCCACGGGTTAGTTCGCCGGGCAATAAAGGATATTCCCGTGATTTTGATTGTGCCAACATCATGGGGTAATGTGTGCGCATTCGGCGAAGGAAAGGAGATATTAAAAGAATCGTTCTACTAACTTCCTTTGGTATATCCTCTGGCGGCATCTCCAACCAGGGGAATGGGAATGACATGGCGAATAAATGGAAGCTTGATTCAACGTCAGAGTTTGAGCATAATATGCTGGATAACGCCCTGACGATCGGAACCATTTCGTGTTTAGAAATGCTAAACAAATTTGATACAAAGTCTATGTTGACGTGTATGAGAGTAAATGCCTGATGCAGAACCAGGTAGAATATATCACGATTTTTAATAGCGTTGCGAAGTAGTGAGAACCTGCCGGCAACCTTGACGGACGAATCCTTGTGATGATATTGTTCATATTCTTTCTCCCTACGCTCTATGTCGTCCCAGTCAAGAGACGAATAAGAGTCAGTGATTCGGAGTTGGGTTGTAGGAGGGGTTGTCGCTGGGATTGAACTGGGGGCTAGAGTCTCAGCCGAGAGTGGCGCTGTGGTTGTCGAGGCAGAAACAGAGGGTGTGGCTATGATAGTAGACGTGGTTGTAGCCGGGGCGGTAGGCATAGCTTCGGTTGGGACGGGAGAGCGGATTACAGGCTCCTGTTGCGACTCCGAGCGAGAACACGTTCGCTTCGCTGCTGGTTCAATCGGCCCATTTACCCGTTTTCTGCACAGAGAAGTCTGGCCACTGTCCGCATTAGCTTTGCCGGCATCATTTTGGATGAGTGCGGCTGCAAGAGTGTGGGGTTGAGCGCGGGTCTCGGCAGGATTTGAAGGCATTCTGATGGAGGGCAGGGAAGCAGTGAGTTAGCGGCTGATATATCATTTTCTTTTACAGTGGGAGCAGGAGAGAGGGCTACATACGCATCGGATATTGCGTTATACTGGGGATCTTTTCTGCGGGCTTCGACTAGGATCTGGAACGATTTCAGGAGATTTCCCACGGCACCTAAATTCGCATGCGGAGGTTCTGTTGGTATACCTGCATTGAGAGAGGCTGATTGTATCCTGGAATTGGGTGAAGTTGTCGGTGAAGTGACAGGGGCGGGCAGGTTCTGGCTTTTGGGTGTGCTAGGCTTGGGAGAAGGCACATTTCGAGGCGGTATAGGGCCACTGGGGCTAGATGCAGTGCCAGGATTAGGCGTCGTAGAGTTTAGAGGTTTGTGGGTTGATTGGGTGTTAGGCGAGAATGGATTGAGACTAGAGTCATGATGTTGAGGAAGATTGCTGCTGTTATTGCTGCCTCTGTCGTCGCAATGAAGAGTATTCTGAGTGTAATCCCTTGCTGGAAGATTTTTCACGTGATGGTTGGTTGGCTGTGAAGGGTGATTGGATTCCAGGCCATGATTGTTTGTGTTGTTTTTTGCTGCATGGTGTGTGGGTGTCAAAATTTCAAGCTCGCCGCCCGCATTTTCTTTCCTGTTGGAGTCGGAGTGTCTATGTTGTGCAAGGCAAGTGTCGGTAGAGTTTTCGGTTATCGTGAATGCCGTATGTGGTGTTGAATGTCTGTGTGTGTGAGGCTGGCTAGGAATTCTAGTAGACGTTGGCATGCACGATGATGCTAGGCTCGATGCTGTGGAAGACTCTGGTGCATTTGATGAAGTAAAAGTTTGCTCCAGTGCATAGGGCGCATCATGCCCCTGTTGATTCTTCTGTTCTGGCGGGGTGGTAGAATCGCGACTGCAGGTGGCCCTAAAACCAGCGCTGTGAGTAGGGCTTGTCGCAGTTGGATTGGGAGACGCGTTAGGCTTGGGATCTAGAAGGACTATTGGGGCCTGAACTTGGGCTTTGGCCTGGGTAGGCGACGCAGATGTTGGGACCGTAACGCCGTTCCCGATTCCAGTGTTCAGGTTCAGTGTGCTGATATTAGCCTGAGTTTGCGTATCTACCCCCCGAGACCGTCGTTGTCTAGTAGAGGCGGTATTACTGGCTGGTCTTAGACTCTGCGATGCCCATGGTTGTGCTCGTCGTGGAACGCCCAAGAAAAAAGCTACTGTCTTATTTGACTCTGCAATGTCACGATCTTTGGATTTAAGGGTCTCGTTTTTCGATTTAGGGCCTGGTCTCTTTCGCCTGTCCGTCGATGGAGGCATGGCGTATGGTAAGATGTGAATTAAGTCTTTGTATAGTATAGTCTAGTCAAAACTGTGTTTCACGACAATTATTGCTAAGCAGAAGGAAGGGATGGAGGGAGGGGATTTAAGTTGGAAAGAAAAAAAGAAAAAAAAAGATCCGAAAGGGAGAAAGTACAGGCAGGCTTGTTTATGCGTCTACTAAGCGAAACCATGACCCTGAGCTAGACAAATATAAAGAAATTGAACCGCACGGAGAAGGAAAGGGTTGTCATTACATGTATGGTAATCATTCATACAGAGACCTTTCAGAGCTAAGCTAGCCTCTTCGTAGAAGACACTTCGTTCTCCTCTGTGGGCTTACCAATCTCAATATCTTCCTTGCCCTTGTCTGTTGCCTGCCACTTTCGCTCAGTTTAGGTGTCTGTCCATTCCTCGGCGGTGGGCTTTTCATCTCAGTCACATTATCAAGCTATCTACATCGGTCTAAAGAAGTGAGGAAGTGAGGTGGGGCAATAAACAGAGAGAGTCTAGTTTAGGTCGCAGCTACTTAACCACGCATTTGAACACTGATAGCGTTGTCTACGTCACGCGCATCATCGTGTGATACTAAGCATCGTTTCTTGATAAGGAAAAGAAATGATATCACGTATTTTAAAGAGCAGCAAAAGGAAAGAAGAACAGCAAAAAAAGAAGAAACAATATGGGTATGAAGCATAACTGATAGCAGGAACCCTCTTAGTGAAAAAGAAAAAGAAAAAGAAAAAGAAAAGAAAAGAAAAAACCCCTGAAGACAAAACCCCAAAACCATCGCGAAACATACAGACAAAAAAGCAGCACAAAAAAACAACACTATGCAATACACAGCAAGTGCCTGGCCCTCTTCACGCTCTATGCACCCTCGTCAATCTCCATCGAGCCAAGTGGCACCAGCTCACCGCGCCAATCCGATCGCTTCCGCTTCTGGTCCGAGGGTGACGATCCGGCCACTGCAGCAACTGCAGCTACTGCCGTCCCAGACCCAGATCCAGTCCCACCTCCAGCTACAGATGTTGGAGAGTCTAATGCAATGGCGCGCCCCCCTCCGCTGCCTGTTGCGACCGATGCAGCAGTTGCCGTAGCATCTGTCGCTGTCACCGATGCCGCTACAGTGGGTAGTGTGATGGGCTGGTGGTGGTGCTCATGATGACGCCCTGAGTAGGTGACGTCCGGGACCAGTTTGTACTCGCCATTTTCGTCCCGCTCGATGATACGCTCGTCCAACGCCCATTTTGCTAAATTTCGGTCAATACCCATGCCCTGGGCTTCGCTTTTTTCCATGTGTCGACCAACATGCTCCGTCCATTCGTCCCACGACGTAGAGCCCTCAAAGATCGACTGGCAATCGGCCTTAGGGCAGGCTGAGCGCTGTGGCGGCAGTCGCCGCTGCACAAGACATGACTGCTGCATTTCCTTGACTGTTGCCTCCCAGTCGGCCTGCAGTCGCGCATCGGCCTTTCCTGCATTCTTTTTAATAGCAAATGGCGCGTGCATGCGTCGGAGGTGTTGCGTGAAAAGATCCTTGCGATTGAACTCATTGAACTTGCCCTCTGCTGCACTGGCCGGACACGCTGAGCAACGGTAGTACTGAAGGCACAGGTGCTGTGATGCAATGTGCCGTTTCCACTCATTTTTCGAGCCAAAGGTGCTGGAACACCCGGCAAAGGAAAAGGCACAAGGGAACGGCCGCGTATGCGCCGCAGCAATGTGTTTGCGGAGGGAAGAAGAGTCCTTGAATGGCAGGTGACTGCAGAGTGTGCATCGCGTGTCGTTACGCGGCGCAGCTTTCGGGATGGATCGGCGTTGCGCCTTTGGACGTGTGGCAGATTCGGGAGTTTCCTCTTGATTAACTTCAGGCTCAAGCCCATCTTCATGTCGCTCCGGGGCACTATCCGGTAGCGTCGATCTACGACGGTTTTGCTGCTGTGGTGTAAGAGTGGTATCTGGTATAGGATGGCGGGTATGGCTGAGTGCCTTGAGCTGTTCTGCAGCCTCTTTCATTTCGGCAGACTCCTCTACATCGTCCTTAGATTGATAGTGGACTTCTTGCATGAGATCGTCGGACGAGGCCGCAGCACCCTCGCGACCTAGAGTAGCTTTGCGGAATGGGGTTTCGGGAGCTGCTATTTCCTCACCTACTATGCTATTGCGCTTTGCGGCCTCATGCGCCTCCAAAAGAATTCGCCCATCCTCAACTTCCTTGGAAACTGTGTTCTGCGTACGGCGGGACCCGGTAAAGCCAACTAGGTTTTGGTAAAGATGCACAAAATTGTGGGAGCCAATATAGCCGAGGAATATGCAGACTTTGTCGTGGCGAACAACTTCCCAGATTGGCATTGCCATGGAAATCAGGAGCATAGTAGGAGGACCAAAAAACATGGCTTCAACAGCAACCATGTCGGCAATCTCAGGCCTCTCGGCTAGCCATGTGTTGAAAAAAGTCATATCAGAGCTTGCCTCTCCCACAAACGTAGTGCAGGCTAGAACGCGAGGCTCATCAAACTTTAGTTCCACGACAGCTTCGGGCGTGATTGACAGGCTATCCGCCGAGTTTGATGGCACAGTACGGGGTTGTTCGGGATCTGGCTTGGGTACTTTGAGTTGCGAGAGATTGCATGGAGGGGAAACCCCATCTGCCAGAGCCGATGACAGAACCACGTTGGGCCATTTTCCTTGGGTGGTCGTAAAGCAAACCGGTGTAGATGGGTTGTTAGTTGCTGTAGCAGCGCTTATGGCTGCATTCAAACCCATGTCGCCGTTGGGAGCGCTGGATGACAAGTCAACCCTTTGACGAGCAACGACGTCTTCATACAATGATTGAATAGAAAATGGAGTTTTTGTCGTGGCGAATACATGGAGGGATTCGCATAGATAAGACGAGAACGACCGCTTGCCTGGCTCGCGAGTTCGGGATTCAGCAGTATTGGCAGCAATAACTTGTTTCACACCCATATTACCGGACTGGGGAGGTATGGTGGCCGAGGCGATGCATGTGTCGAGGAGAAAGAGAACATCGGACTGGGAATCTTCGAAGAGATATCGAATACCGTCCCATTTGAGCTTTGGGGAGTCGTCATTAGTATTGCTTTTGAGCGGTTAGCTAGATGTTGGTGTTTCTTGTTCTTGCCAAAGAGATGCTCGACATACCAGGCCCAGTATACTTGATCGTCGGGCGCGATAAAGCCATGGCCGGCGTAGTAAAATATAAGCAGGCTATCGGGCTTGGAGTTCTCGAGAAACCCAGTTACCCGGACGCCTAGCTTGAGGCTAGCGTTGGCGACAGAGGGTATATGCCATTGTTCAGTCTGGAAAGAGTATTGTTCGCGTAGAACCTTTTCAACAGCAACAATATCGTCTTCGGCAGCGGCGTCGTCTTCCCATCGCACAAGCAGAGCTGAGACGCTCGTGTAGTTGGGGCGTTCGGCTGAGCGCTGGATCATCATTGCAGCATCTTGGAGGTGGCGGGCAAATCTCTCGAATTCAACTCGGGCGGGGACGGAGCCGGTCTCGGCGGCAACGGCAGCGGCAGCAACAGCGGGCTAAGCGGGAACAAGACGGGTAGTGTTAGTAATGAAGAAGATTATCGAAGTGATGGCCAAGGCAAATAATATGCGACGTTCATGAGCAGGACTAAGCAAGATCCTGAGTCGGTTCACGCATTGCCGACTTGGTAAGAATGGAGCATGAAGCGTGAAACATGAAAATGGCGGCCTCCGTAGCTAACGGACAATAGACACGCGCCAAAGACAAAATTGTCTACTATTGCAGCGTGCACATACAGGAGAGGACCATGACAGGGTGCATAGTACAAGATGCTTCTACGAAGGCAAATAGAAAGATATACTCACGATAGTGTGCGAATTAGCCTGTGACGGACTACTCGACGGTGGCTGTGGGACCTTGGGCGCAAGTTTCCGCCGTTTCTGTGGAGGGTCCATGAGAGCAAGGGGGTGGGAGGGACGGCGGGAGAAACAAAAAATGGCACAAGAGCTAGCGGCCGGCCGGTGAATCTAGAAACCGAGTTACGGGGGGTAGGGGTGGGGAGCGGCGGGTGAAGATGGGCGACGGAAAGAGAGTGACAGAACCGTACAAGAAGTCAGGCGAGTTTTAACGAAGTTGACAGCAAAGAACAAGAATTTATCGGCTGGTTAGCCGTTGCGAGCGAAGGGGAATGAAGAAGCTCAGCGCTTGGAACATAAAGAAGCTATTTTTTTTCAAGTGCGAAAAAAAAAAAAATCGCAAGAGAAGGTGAAAAAGGTAGCGCCCACTCTCTGATGTCAAGG
>MKGM01000168.1:23604-51766 GCA_002018265.1 Ceratocystis harringtonii | reverse complement strand
GGGGGGGGGGATGTGAACGTGTTTTCTTTTTGCTCGTTTTAGTACATACACCATTAAGAGCGAGTGGGATATTTGATTTGGCGATTCTTTTTTCTTTCTTTCTCCATCTGTACTTACTATTTATTTCTAGCATATGTACATATTATACCACCATGTTTTGATATCTCAACACAGCTCAATTTCACCGCCTACTTGATAGACATGCACTTCTTCTGTATGCTAGCCTCGGCTAAAAACAGTTCGAGAGGCAATGACTTGTTCTCGATGTTCCCAAGCGACCGATAGAACACCAAAGACATTTGTAGAAGAGACTCTGTTTGCCATTTCCATAAAAAACAGATCAGCAGGTTCATCAAATTTTACAGGTAGGCAAGTAAATACGTAAGTAGATTCTGAAAAGGTTGTAGGCAGGCAAGCAGAGACGTAAGTAGATTCTCTAAATCTGGCAGGCAACCAGGTGATAACGTATGTAGGTTACTATTTAGCAAGTAACTATGTTGCCTATTTCAAGTACTTGCCTGTTATGTTGAGCACGTCACACCCTTAGGTATTATACGATTGGATAGAGCAGGCAAAGGAAGAAGAAAATGGCGCCTTTGGAGGGAAACTGCCTAAATCATATATTAACGACACAAGCTGCATTTTCCCAACTTGGTTCCATTGACTACATTCCATTCAACTCTTTTTAACCTATGTAAACTTCGCCGCTCGTCTTTCCCCCTCTCCTCTTTTCTCTCCCTGCACCATTTTCCCTCGCTCTCCTTCTTTGCATATGTTTTCAGTGTTATATTTCGATTTCTTGTTCCCCCCTCCCTACCCTTGTTTTTCTGCACCTTTTTTGAAACCTTGTTTGGTCAACGGGTGAGCTGAGCTGTCATCAAGCTCGCTTTTTATCTGTTACAAAAATCGCTGATAACAGCAATCCGGCAGCATTCCCTCCGAATTTTGTCCAGCTCGATCATTTGGGCTTAGTTCATCATCCCGTAAGCCCATTAGCTCATTTATGGTTTATTCTTTGACAGAAAGTGTCCCCTCTTCTTCTCTCTCTCAATCTAACAACCAAACACTACATAGCTTTCAAAGCTTCCTCAAGCTACCAGTATCAACCGGTCGTCTCCTGGTGATAAAACCCGGCCAAACTCCCCTTTTTCATCTTCTTGCTTAGGGAAAAGTTTTGTCCCTTTTACCATGGCCGAAGCTAGCTCTACCTCCACAGAGGCACGCGAGCTTGAGCTCGTTTCTAAAGTCGAGTTTGCTATTTTGAAAGTAGCTACCGATGAAGAAAAGCTGCAGCCGCTATTGACAAAATATCTCACGGCCTTTATCCTGAAGGCTACTAGTGAAAACGCGTCGGTTCGTGTTCGCGTGATTCAATTTGCCTATAAACTACAGACGTTTATTAAACCCCCAATGTAAGCTACCGCTATCCGGTCTCCCGAACTGAATATTACTCAATGCTAACAACAAAGTAGAGTCGTTCTACCGGTAGCTTCGCTCTTGGATCAGCTCGTGAAAACTGAAAGTGCAGTTTTGAAGCAGCTAGACGTTCTCTTTATCCGCCACAGCTTGCCTCGTCTGCTACCAGAACAACGCCATGATCTTTTTCCAACTCTTCTTGTATCGGTGGCCCGAGAGAAAGACATAAAGTTCGCTTCTATAATGTTCAACTTTCTTCTCAGAATCTTGCCCGACATCAAGCTTCCCTCTCGGGATACCGTCCAAGATAAAGCCCTCAGGAAGGAGATCGGCATACAAGAGTCTGATGCCCGAGTTGTTTCCAGATGGCTTGGCCTAGTCTTGCTACTCAGAATGCCTGCAGGAGATAAGGTGTCCCAAGAGAAAGTTGAGGCTTTTAATACCATGCAGACCTCAGACCTGGAATTCCTGCAGCCATGGAGCCCGGAGATGGAACTCCCATATCGCCAGATCTCATTGACAAAGACACGCGTGATATCGCTCTTATCAAGCGGTATCTTCACTGATCAAGAGAAGTTTATGCCAGCTCTCTACGCCTCCTCTAGCTCCGACTCCAATCTTTCCAGCTCTGGAACTGATATCATCAAGAAGCTCAACGTTAACCTAGAAGATGAAGAGATTGTGCGCACTCTATGGAAATCACACGCAGAAATGGAAGTACCCTATCGCATTCGGATTTTGAATATGCTCGCTAGATCCGAAATCTCCACGACTATGACTGATTGCATCATGCAGGCCATAGAGCGCGACATGGGAATTCAAGCCAGCCAAATCCAGAATCTCCAGAAGATCAGCAGCCTTGAAAGAACAAAACTTCACAAGGCTCTCTTCGAGTATGTCAAGTTCGCTGCTCTGGCCGGGCCTTCAAAGGGCGACTTTCTAATTGGACCCAAGGTCATTTATATGCTCAAGGACTACATTTGTAGTATGGGTTGGCCCGTAGTTCAACCAGGCTCTGGTACCGACACTACCCTACGGCCCTTTGCCTATGAAATAATTGGGATCTTGAGCAAAGCCAGCCGCTTTACCTTCCAGGAAAAGCTTTCCCTCGCTCAATGGCTGTTCCAGTCTCTCTCAGAAGAAACGACTGCAGCGACAGTGGTTGATATTGAAGGCGCATTATCTATGCTGAGCATCCGATTTAGGCCGGACGAAGAGACTTCCCATGAGGAGCGTGGGTCTTTTGTCAGCATGCTTCTCTCTTACATGGAGAAGCCGCTTGAGCAGCCTGCACAACGTAGCGTTTGCCACGTTGCTGTAAAGTGGGCAAACCGCTGCCTGCCATTCTGCAACGTTCAGGCCAGATGGATCGATGTTTTGGCTTTAGCGAGTCAGAAACATGGAAATGAGGTGCGCGAGGAGGGTGAAAAGGGTCTTGATCCCTGGATGGCTTTCACCTACTCCAACAACGAACCTTCTGTTGAAGGGTTGCCTGATTGGAGGGAGATGGTCTCGTACTTTCTTGAACGCCCACAGAGCTTATCTACCATCAACTTTGGTGTGACAGACAACGTCAAAGGCTCAGAGGGAACTGGGATACAAGCTTATTCAAAGGCAATCAGAGCTTGTGTGCAAATTATGGAGCTTCAGGCGCTTGGTAACAGTGTCAAAATTGAGCCCGGCTGGGCTCAAAACCTCGAGTCTCTTTTTCAGACTGATCTCAAGACTCGCGGGACTGTGAGAAAGTACCTTTCACTTCCAGAGAATAATGAGGCAGTCTGTATCTTACTTTACCGCGCTCTGACTGGTGCCCTTCACAGTGCCTCCGAGACTGCCGTGGAGGAATGTCTCGGTTATGCTGTTCATATTGCTTCGATGAGCCCATCAGACACCATCTCCACCGTGCTCGAGCGCTTGGAGCCCACTGCATTCCGGCCTCTTCTACACTCGCCACGGAAGGAAGTACGATCTCTTGCTGCCCAGGCCTATGGAATTATGCTGGCACATCCTGCTACTTCCGAATCAGACTTTCTGTCTGAAATTGCGTACCTTCTATCTGTCTTCTTGCTAGAAGCTAACAGAACAGCCTCTGGGCCTGCACAATATCTTCTCGCCCTTGAAGGTAGCTTGGTCGCTTATAGTCACTTGCTTTCTCGGCTAGTCTTGTATGGCCGACAAACCCCTGATCCTATTCCGTACACTCCTGCATCTCTGTTACTAAAAGACATGGGCTCCAAGGGCACTCAGGCATCATTGAATGCTATACTTGATGGTTTGCTAAGTCTCTGGACAGCTAGACTTTGTATCCCTCCTATCACTGGGGAGAACAACATCAAAGAGGTCGTCAAAGTCCTCTTGATTCATGCTAAGAAGGGCAACGAAAAGGCAATTGCTTGTCTAGGACGCCTTGCTATGACCCTCGAATATACCGATACCGAGGCCATTAATGAAAATGACTTCGTGCCCATGATTTTGGAGGAACTCTTCAAGTTGCATGAATTGAAAGGTATTGAAGTCCATTTCGCTATTGGAGAGGCTATCGTTGCTCTTACTGCTGGATGGGAGGCCGATTCTGTGAAGCTTTTAGTTAACGTTGACTCGTTTTCCATTGCTTACATGACGCCGAAG
This sequence comes from Ceratocystis harringtonii, assembly GCA_002018265.1. Classification (NCBI taxonomy): domain Eukaryota; kingdom Fungi; phylum Ascomycota; class Sordariomycetes; order Microascales; family Ceratocystidaceae; genus Ceratocystis; species Ceratocystis harringtonii. Next base: position 47,722 of record MKGM01000168.1, on the reverse strand, counting down.
CGCCCCCATCTCTTGAGTATGGTTTTGGGGAGATTAATTCAAAATACCAAGGACACCAAACCGTCCCTCCTCAAGGCCTCTGGTGTTTGGCTCTTCAGCTTTGTGCAATACTGCTCACATGTGACAGAGGTTCATCAGCGTCTGCGCGAGGCCCAAGCCTCCTTCATGAGACTACTCAGTGCTCGTGATGATATGGTGCAAGAAACTGCTTCACGTGGTCTAACTTTAGTGTATGAGAAGGGCGACGAAGCACTTCAAATGCAGTTGGTTGAAGATCTTGTTTCGGCATTCACTGGAAACCAGACTCGGATGAATGTTGACAAAGATACGGAACTTTTTGATGCCGGAGCTCTGCCAACCGGAGACGGTCAATCGGTGACATCATACAAAGACATTGTAAATCTAGCTTCCGAAGTTGGTGACCAGACGCTGATCTACAAGTTCATGTCTCTTGCTTCAAATGCTGCTACATGGTCCACCCGCTCGGCCTTTGGCCGTTTTGGCCTCAGCAACATCCTCTCTAATACTGAAGTTGATCCGAAGCTCTATCCTAAGCTTTATCGCTACCGATTCGATCCGAACCCGAATGTCCAACGTTCCATGAACGATATTTGGAAGGCCATGGTGAAGGAGCCTACCGCAATACTCAATCAGTACTTTGATCTCATCATGGAGGATCTACTTAAGAACATTGTAGGCAAGGAATGGCGAGTTCGGGAAGCCAGCTGCTCGGCCATCTCAGACTTGATTCAAGGCCGCAAGTACTCGCAATATGAGAGATATTATTCTACCCTCTGGGTTGTGTCTCTCAAGGTCATTGATGACGTCAAGGGAAGTGTTCGGAAGGCCGCCCTCGATCTTTGCATGGTGCTATCTAAGACCTTGATTCGCACGCTAGAAAACTCAGCGGAGAACACGTCCACCAAGGCTATGATGGGACAGGCTCTAGAGTTTTTGCTTTCAGACAAAGGAACCGATAGCTCTGTTGAGGATGTCAAAGTATTTTCCACTGTTATGCTTCTTGATATTTGCAAAAAGGGCGGTCGAAACTTGCGCCCTTACACTCCGCGTCTTGTCCCCCATCTTTTAGGCCTCCTGAGTACTATTGAGCCTGATGTGGTAGGCTATGCGTACCAAAGGGTTAGCCATGATACTAAAGAACGCATTGATAAAAAGCGCGCCGCTCTCGCCAACCGATCGCCACTCTCTGAAGCTGTAGATGAGTGCCTCCGTTTTGCAGATGGTCCAACCATCGAGATGCTCTATCCTAATCTCGAGGCTACTATCAGGTCCGCCATAGGCATGCCTACCAAGATTGGATGTGGACGTGTTTTGGGTACCCTATTCACTCGACATGCGATGGACGTCAAACCCATGAGCGGGAAGCTGATGACTCTTCTCTTGAAGCACCTGTTTGATAGCAATGACGAAGTCAGCAAGTCATACGCCAAAGCAGCTGCCTATGGAATGCGTGTTGCTGGGCCATCTTCAAGAATGAAGTTTTGCGAGAAGTTGATTGACCGTTACTTTGCCGCCGAGGACGAGAAACGACGTCACAAGGTTTCCGATGCTTTGTTAGCACTCTCCAAAACGTCGATGGATGTGTTTACAGCTATGGAATCCATTTTACTTCCATTCACATTCTTTGCTAGTCACGACGTAGACGAGTATTGCCGAACCGTTTTTATTTCTATCTGGGACCAACATGGTGGAAGCAACAGAACAGCGGCTCGGTATGTCCCTGAAGTTGTCGGTTTGGTTGAAAAGGCACTCGAAACATCCAAGTGGGATATGCACCACACTGGCGCATTCACCATTGGGGATCTAGTCATGTCTCTCAGCAGCGTCGCCGAGGCTACAGGCCAATTTTCCGACACCAACATCAAGTTAATTTGGCCCGTTCTTGATAAAGTCTTGGCGTTGAAGAGTTTCAATGGCAAGGAAAAGGTTCTGGAATCATTCCCAGTGTTTGTCGAGAAGGCCAATCGTCTCTGGAAAGACGACGCGCTAGTGGCAGCCCACCAGAAGAAGATTGCGTTGCGTGAAGCCAAACGCAACAATGCCGAGTACAAAAGCCACGCCTTTACCATGCTATGGAAGTTTGCTAATATCCGTACTGATCTTGATCTACTTGACGAAATTGCAGCCGTCGTGACTCCGTCCCTAGATGATCTTACTTCGCAACATGAGGACAAGGTCGGCATTGATTCAACTGACCGGGAAGCCAATGCAATCCGCACAGACCTAGCTGCCAATGCGCTCTCTGCCCTCGCACGTGGATACAGCATCAACAAGCTCTCTGAGGATCCATTTGCCGTAGTCTCCATTATCGTCACACACACTACACCGTATCTCACTGAGCCTAGCTTAGCCCCAATCCGTCGTAAGGTATGGTACCAAGCCATTACCGATCTCATGGTCAAGGCATCTGCCGTGCGCCCATGTCTTAACGGTGATTTTGCTGTAGCAGGCAGGTTACTTCAAAGCTTAGACCTAGAGACTGTCGAGGTTGGAACAGAAGCGCAGCGGATTGCGCGTGTTGCGGCGTTAGAATCCGTGGTTGTTGCATGGAAGAAGGGTTTGTTTGGCGAAGTTGACAAGGGGGAAAATAGCAAGCTACTTACAATTGCACAAGCTGGACTAGAAAGAGAGAGAGGACTAAATGTGCGGAGGCGGTGGCAGAAGGTTCTAGACCAGCTAAAGTAGCCAGAGGAATAAGCGCATCAAATGGTTTAGAGTCCTGTGTTAGTAGGTTAAAGGAAATAACGGGAAAGCTAATAAATAACACCTCCTTTATGAAAAGGAGTATATGGCGCTTCAAGTACCAGAAGTGGATAGCATACTTGCTCGTCCATCTTGGCTAGATAATGAATAGGAAAGATTGCAATATGAATGACAAAGTGAGCGTAGGGGATAAGCATATCTCCTGTTCTCAACAAGCAAAAAAAGATAGAAATATATGACGCAATAAATGGCAATGATATAGTAGCGAGACGAGATAGGTCAAGTTTTTGAAACGAAAAACGTCACCCGCTCGAATGAATGAAAAATAGATAGCATAGTAAATGGCATAGTAAATAGTAGTAAGACCAAGACAAGTTGTAAGTCAGGGCGTTAGGTTAAATGACACGACTGTAAATCATTAAAGGCTGGTGAGGGTGTTGTAAAGAGTAACTGAAGTGAAGGAAAAAATAAAAAGTGATGAAGTCAGGTAAAGCACGACAAGCATCAGAAGAAACTGTAGCAGTGGCAATAGGGAGGATAGATCGGTAGTGTTCATGCCTCTCGCCAAATGTGTGTATCGCCAAGACTGATGTTGCTGTCCGATGGACTGGGGCCTCGATTCTGTCCGTCAAAGGCGGGACTTGATCCCAGGGCTGGTGATCTGGATGAGTCGTTGTCTGAGTACAAGTTTGGGATTGGCGCAAGCACCGCCAGCCCTCCACTGGGACTGCTGACCCCAGAGGATTGCGTAGTTGAGCCTTCGCCGCTAGGAGGTTCATCATATATCCATGGATCCGATAGTTTAGAGATGAGGCTAGGATTTATAAACTTGGCATCTCGTTCACGATACTCGTCTAGCGTAGTGCCGCGTCGAAAGTACGCACGACGGGCGGCTTCGAAGTCCTCATCGCTAAGGCTAGCATTGTTTATATTGCTGATAGCGTCATCGCTCTCGTTAATAAGGTGATCACGGATGCTACGCAGAGCAATAAACTTGGTCAAAGGAACGTAACGGCGATGGAAGTAGTACCAGTACCAGCTAGTGATGGCGTATAAGGGTATTAGCAGGGGGGTAACTTTCCAGGTGCCTTGGAGACCAATAATACCAGCCATGATGACTTGGAAGATGCAAAGGCCGAGAATAATGCGGAAGCAAATCACCCTCCATGCGCCACCAGTAGCATGTTGTGGCTGGTTCATGGCATACATCAACTGATACTTGTAGACGTAGTAGCTAGCAAGGAAGTAAATGACACCAATCATCAGCACCATATATCCCTTCAGCAAAATGGAATAGACGAGACATAGAATGAACACCAGCAGCGCAGTAGGAAGATAATAGCCGTAGCTAAATTGGGGTGCCCGTCGCATTTCGCAAAAGTCCCGAGGGCTCTTGGCCTTGACACGACTCATAACATAGAGGAAAACAGCGCCGGGTTCGAGAAGCCTGAACGGGACTAATCCGATAGTCTGAAGCATAATAAAGCAGATGTAGAAGTTGCTCAACTTCAGGGTCGAAGCAGCAAGTAGTTGACTAGCCAGGGTGATGTTTTGCAACGCTTCTTTGAGGCAAGGAAGGAATTGTGAAAAAGAGCCAGCGAAGGTGAAGACAAAGAAAACGTTGAAGAACGTAAAGAAGAAGTTTTTGGAAACAAACGAGAGCTCAATGTCATCGCGAGAAACCATTCCTTGGCGATATGAAAGAAACTCATAGAGAATAGGAACAAGAGTGTTGAGAATAGTGACAATCAAGACAGGGAACCCGGATTGGACCGCGGTCCCAAGCCAAGTGTGGCTCTCAATAGCATTACCCAACTCCGGGAAAACTTTCTTTATTGTGCATAAACTCAGCATTGTAGCAACCGCGGCAACAATAAACAGCCAAAATACGCTTAAAATAGAGATGATGATAGTCACCATCCACGATTTCAGTCTCCGTTGATTGCGTGACGCATAGGTATTTCTCCAAACGACATCCGATGGTGAGGGAGCGGTATTAGTGAGCAATACCCCGGGTCGAGGATCCATAAGTGCTTGAATGGCCATTTGGCAAGCCGTTGTCGAGTCCATTGTGACGAAGGCAAGATCTGCAGGGTCGTAGGAGGCTTCGCGTGCAGTTAGAATACGTCCGTCGAGTTGGCGGAGGCGTTCCTCATGATGATCAATGGCATCAACAAGCCTAGTACGGAGACCAAAAGGTCCATACCATATACGTAGCTTGGGGCGATAGCTTTCATAGAGCTCTTCACTTAGAGAGGGGGGCAATAAGTCTATGCCTTCCGCAGTAAGAGATCGGCCAAGAGCGACATCTTCGACATCAAGGAGGTCACCCTGCTCGACGGAGAAGCTAGTAGATCTGACAGCTTGCTCTTGCTTGGCCTTTAAAATATCTTGCCGTTTCTGACGCAGAACGCTCCAAGCACGTTCCAACTCGCGAAGCTCTTTGTTTCTCTCAGCTACAAGCTTATCCACGGAAGCCCAGTTGCGGCAAAGTGTAACACTAACAACATCCCCGATGTTGAGTTTCTCAACCAGTTGTCTGATGCGATTTTCATCTTTGAGCTCCTTGGGAATACCAGTGATACGGAAAGTTCGATCGGTGATAGTAGATTGAGTTCCAAGATAGTCTTGACGTATGCGGAGAATACGGCGAGTGTGTCGGTTAACCATGTATAGAGTTAAGAAAGTGAAGAAGTATGTAAAAGCCAGATAAGATCCGGTGAACATCTGCAACTTAGCGCCGCCAACACGGGGATGATCATTATGTGTAAGATCAGTGCACTGGGTAGCGGTTCCGTTATTTCCAACAGAATTTTGGTCCCAAAGGCCGCGTGTCTGGACCTGCGACTTAGACTTCGCAACGCCATCTCCAGAAGGGAACATGGTACTGTTGATAGGCAGCAAGACGGTGAGGGCGAAAAAGAACATGATGGAGAAGAGACGGGCAGACATTTTAAAAAAGTGCAGGAAAACAAATGCATCGAGGCCAGCGGATGCAAGAACTTGTTCGTCAGTGATTCGATATAGAGCAGGGATCCATCCGAGAAAGGTGTTAGGTAAGGTCGGTAGACCTATTAAGGAATCTAGACGGCGTTTCCGCGCTGAGTAGAGAGTCGCCCATCGCGTTCTGAGGAACTACAACTCCAAGATTCATCAGTATGCGATTTAGAGTTATGTGACATAGGATAAAAGTGAAAGGGGAGGCATGTAAATACTTACGCAAAAGGCCAGAAATGAAGGAGCACCTAGTGCTACCGAGATCCAAAACGAGAATTGCAAATCGCCTTTTCCGGGATTCACAATGGACTCTCCCGAGCAGTTTTCTTGAACTTCTGAGTCCTCAACTGAGCGCCTCGCTAGCAAACGTAGCACATCGTATGCAGCTTCCGATGCAGCCACAGCCGATGCAGTTGCAAGCCGTGGGTTGTCTGCCATACTTTATGTAACGCTGTGGGTAGGTGGGTGGGTGGGTGGTACGTGTTATCAGCCTAGGTTTAGGGTTAGGTTAATAAATAATAATAGAGCAAACAAGAAAGAAATTTGGGCGACAATACCGAGAATATTTTTGAATAAAAAAGACGCAAAAGATGTTGATAAATCAAGTCAACTCAAGTAGTTGACGAGGAAATCACAAGGTTGGCAAGGCGTAAAAACAATTGCCTGGAATGAGGCTGGATCGGTTTATGCCAGGCTGGGGATCATAACCAAGCTTGAGTGCGTTGTCAAATTATATACAGGGATAATAATGCACAGTGATTTTGATTGGATTGAATCATACAAAAAGACGAGTCGGTCAGCCATAGGCCGGCGGAAGAGGCACGATAAGAAAAATAAAGTGATGATGTGGATAATTTTGGGAATGAAGAAACCGTATGTGAGTGTGGATGATTTTGAGAAGTTTTCGTGAGAAAGAGGAGGGAGGGAGGGGATCTTCGTCCTCGTTTATAGATGTTTTTGTTGGGAAAAGCCACCCTCAAATGGCAAGAGCGTCGTAATGTAGAACGAACTAGACAACGAAAGAAAGCAAAATAAATACACAACCCCTCATTTCACTGTGTTGAGGGAAAGAGCGACGATGATGAAAAGGAAAGAAGGAAAGAAAGCGCAGAAAAAGAAACGCATAATGATGAAAGCACCTGCCTTGACAAGTTAAGCAAGTGCATATCAGACCTGGCACTGCCATATTTAATTATTACAAGGCAGCTTCTCTTACCAAAGTGACGTATCTCGACAGCAACAGACCAATTAGAGAAGCTAAGTGAGTGTCATAAAGGTGGGCCTGGACATGCACTCACGCCTCTCCAGCGGCTAGAATGACACCACAAGCTGGTTGTTGCAGCAGTAGCCCAGAAATTAGTAAAAGCGTGTGAATGCTTGCCATGCTGCGCGTTGTTGCATTATCTAGTCAGTTTTTATGTACATATGTACATATTTATGCATATGCATGAAGTCGGATCCCATTTTCTATATTTCTTGTTCCTAGTTCTTTTTTACTCCTTACTGGCCTTATCTCCATCCTCGGCCTTCACTACTTGCACCCAACCAAAGGTATCCTCGACCTTGCCCAATTGAATACCCTGCAAAAGACGAAGCAGCTGCAGGCAAATGGGGCCGGCGTCAGTGATACTTTCATCTAAGAAAACTATCTCCTCCTCATTTTCTCTAGGGACTGAAACGTTTTTGAGACCCTTGGATGCCACTGACTTGTCAGAATCAGTGTGAATGCGCCGAGTAATAGAGCGGATAGGGACCAATGCTGCAGCCGTTCCGGCAGCCATCACTTCTTTGAACTCTGGAATCTCAGAGTAGCTTATAGCGCGTTTCTCGACAGTCCAGCCCAGGCTCCGACCGATTTCCTGCACAGAATCACTAGTCACACTGTCAATGACAGCATTGGAATCTGGCACAACGAGTGTGACACTTTCACCATCAACCTTGGCGCCGATGAAACCCGAGGTGCTAAATTCATCGACTTCACTATGCGTTGCGCTGTCTAGATGTAGAGTGATTCCGTAGCCCTGACTACGAGCCTTGTCACTATGACGTAGCACCGGTGCGTAGTTTCCACCGACCTTGGCATGTCCAACACCAAACGGTGCTGCGCGGTCGAAATCCTCGAGAATCAAGCACTTTACAGGATGCACGCCGTGGTAAACTCCAGTAGGCATGACAAAGACGGCAAAGGTGTATACATCGGGTGGCTGTAGGGCCAGCTGGGCTGATGAGCCGTACAGTTGGGGACGAATGTACATGGCAGCACCAGTAGCATGAGGCGGAACAAACTCGGCGTTGAGAGCAACAGCAGCCATGACAGCATCGATAAACATTTGTTGAGGAACAGCGGGCATAGAGACGGCAGAGGCGGATAACTGCATACGGTCGGCGTTCTTGTTGGGACGGAAAACTCGGATAGTGGTATCCCCGGGGCCGCGGAAGGCCTTCAGACCTTCATAGGCCTGTTGTCCGTAATTGAGGGCAGGAGCCATTCCGTGGATACGCATATAGGGGTCTTGGACAAACTTGAGAGGTGACCATTCACCCGTAGTAGTACTATAGGTTGACTCGACATGGCCGTTAACTAGAGATATTAGGAGAATATGTCAAAATGAGAGAACAGAGTCGGGGAGAGCAAATAGCGGACAGCAAATCCAAAAAAGAAAGCCAGGCCTAGCAGACGAATGAAGTTAAACTTACCTTCGCGGACCTTGAAGCCCACATTAGACCAGTCGATAGAATCAACAACAGGAGGGGGGAAAGACGCCATTGTATGCCAAGAAAAAAAGAATAAATAAGCGCAAAGTCTTGAGAATGAAAAATTGTAAAGTGTTACGATGACGGTATCAGCAAGAAAAGGATGAAGGGAAAAGAAAAGGAAAATATTTTAGAATCATCGAAGGCTCCTTCCCATTTCCATAAATATATAAGGGCACATACACAATCTTAGGCACAGAAAAGAGCACAGTAGCTTGAGCTCTCAAAACATGGCAGGAAGCTAGCTTCGCTCTCTCCAATCCCGCTGCCGACGTCGGAATAGCGGGGTAGCTCGCATTAGTGCATATTTTCAGGTTGAAATGGATATGCCCTTGCTAGAAATATGCGTTAATACAGGATATTGATGATTATACTTGGCCTATTCGATCTTTTGACAACAAGCAAGAAACCGACAGGTTTTTCTCATTAAAACTGTTCCTCTAATGCCGAATCATATTCCCATTGCAACTACCCGCTTTCTTCAGCACTATCTAATAAACTCCGACGCAGATCCTACTCACAGTTGGTTCCCCTGACTCTTATGCCGAATTCCACATTTGCCCTCCCACAATCGCCTTGAGCTTTTCAAGCTTCAAGCCCTAAATGAAATGCAGCCTAAATAATCAAGCTGAGAGAACCTTGAAAGCCTTTTCTCCACTATTAATTAATATGACCAAAACGAAAGAATAAAGCAAGACAAACCAGAACCAAAACCAAAACAATCTATCTATAATAAAGCGAAATACAAAAACTGCACCTAAACATGATGGATAAAAGACGAAATCATGACACCATAATGATTATGAGCCTAAAAACGTAACAAAAGCCAAACGAATATAAGAACAAAGGCCAGCCCATCCCAGGACTTTGCCATTTTTTGTGATAAGGGAGAAGCCTTCATGCTGAGGGTATAACTCCGCCTCTAAGTCTGCAGTTGAGATAGCTTCTGCAGAGCAACAAGAACACCTACAATATCAAAAGTTAGCGGTCCGAAAAAGAAAAAAGAAAATACAAGCATTCACAGGTAATCTCACCATTAACACCTTGTGAAATAGTTGCCGTGGCTTCCGTGCTCCGACTTCCAAGGCATACTGTCACCACATTCTCAACAATGCCCTCATGCTTGAGATTGTTAGCCCAGCGGAAAACTTTCTCGTCTTCACGACCATCGCCAACAACCATCATAAAGTCAACAGAACTGTGGTGAGGTCCCAGAGGCTCAACAACGCGTTTCTTGATGTCACTGAAAACACGCTGTGCAGCGGTGCTCTTAGTCCAGTCAATAGGCTCAACAACCATGTGGCCATCCATGGGAATTGCATGGACCCTCTGCTGTTCGCAAGCATCGTTGATATGTGCCGCACAATCCTGGGCTAGGCGAGCCGCAGACTCATAGTCGTCAGCGCTTTTGTAGTGGAAAATCAAACTACAGCGACGCTCTTCAATTTCTGCGCCAGGTGTGCGCTCAAGATAGTATTTCATGATAGCCTTGACCGGCTCCTTCCATGACCGGATTTGATCAGTATCAGCAATGATGGTCCATGACTCGCCTCCGCAGTCCTTTAGGAAGCATCCATTTTCAGCGATAAGGCCTAAGTTGGGAACTCGCTTGAATAGACGATCAAGTTCCTCAGGACGACGTCCGGACATAATGTATACCGTGTTACGCTCATCAGCCAATAAATCGGTCAAAATGTGGAACGTCCGTTGAGGACTAACAGGTATAATTTGAGTGACAGGGCCCCAGCTGACCAAAGTACCTTCATAGTCGAGCAAGAAAAGGCGGCGTGATGATTTCGTGTACTGGTTAGACAAAGCAGCCATGGAAAGACGCGGCACCGAGGTCTGATCACGTCGATGCTGCTCTTCGTATACCCGGTCAAGGCGTGATAGGAACTCGGTAAACCAGTGCTCGCCTGTGTGATGCATGACTGAATCATACAACTTGTTCCATCGATCTGCCTTTTCCTCTTCAGGCATCTCTAGAGCTTGCAGGATTGCCTCAGAGCACTGACGGTAATCCCAAGGGTTGACAGCAAGTTCAACACCGCCAAAGATCGATGACGTTCCAGTAAATTCCGACAAGATCAATGAGCCATGTTTCTTTTCATCAAAGTATTTTCCATCCTGGCAGAATAGGAATTCGTGAGATGTCAAGTTCATGCCTTCTCTCTGACTGGTAATCATCAATGCATCCGCGATCGTCAATAAGGCCAAGTACTGCGCATAGTCAATATCCTGCTTCAGGTACACCACAGGCTGATAAGCAAGGTTAGCCCAAGATGAGTTGACGCGTGTGACAATGTCAGAGACGGTCGCATCCAGATCGGGATCTTCACTTCCAGACAGCGCAACTTGGATGAGAACGGTGTTATCCCGCCACTGTGGGTTTTTGTTCAAGAAAAGTTCATATGACAGAAGCTTCTGGCGGACTCCACGCACGTTGTCTAGCTTGTCGCGGGCAACAATCAAACGTTTACCGCGATAGCGCTCATTAAGCACCTGGATCCATGACTTCACGTTCGCTTCCTCGCGATGAGAAGCTAGGCTAACGGGATCAATGCCAATAGGCATGTTAATGACATCGACAAACCGATCTTCAAGTTGGAGACCCTCTGGTGTGGCCTCGGCGCTGATTAAACGGCTACAGGTTTGGAGAAAGTGGCGAGTGTACTCGTGGATCTGAAATCCAATCATATTAGCCCCAAGCATGCCTTCCAAAAGCTGGTTACGCACAGCTAGGCAGCGAAAAACCTCAGAAGAAGGAAAGGCGACGTGAAGGAAAAAGCTAATCTTAGCCTCTGGTAGCTTCGCGCGAACCATGCCGGGCACAAGTAGAAGATGGTAATCATGAACCCAAACAACATCACCCCTCTTCCAGTTTTTGACAATTTTGTCAGCAAAAGCCTGGTTTACATTAACGTAATACTTCCAAGAGTGGTCTTCGTAAGCCTTGCTCTTAGGGCTATCGGGGATCTGGTAGTGAAAAACAGGCCACAGGATTTGCTTGCAAAAGTGGGAGTAATGGCCATCAAAGTCTTTATCGCTACACCACACAGTGAGCATATCGTGCTCGGTAGCAAGACTATCCTCGATATCCTGCTGCTGCTGAGTGCCCTCAAGAACATCAGTAGGCATTCCTAGAGTTCCAACCCATGTAAAGTCGTCGACTCGACCCTCGCGACGGGCAGCTTCGGCGGCGTTTCTGAGGCCTCCATTTCCCTGTTCGGCGTTGGAAATGTGCCAGTTGGCGTGAGCAAAGACCCGGTCATGGCTTTCACTACGAACCAGGACCCGGGGCTGAGTCAGACTCTGATGGCCAAGCTGCTTGGCTTTTTCTAAGGTGCGGGCAGCTTCTGTCAGGAGGGCACGAGGGGGAGAGTCTGCACGACTAATAGGTTGGTTCTTGCGGCCACCCCACTTCGGCGAGGACTTGTCAGTAGGTGCGGGAGCACTGGCCTTGGGTGTCGAGGGATAAGGCACAAATCCATCTTCGTTGGCAAAGGGATCAAAGAGCGCTTCTTCAACTGGGGATTCGGGGGGGGTCATGTCAGGTCTGTTGAATAGGCTAGGGTTTGTAGAGAGCTTTTGAGAAAGTGCACGACTCTGTTTGCGCTCGCGGTTGTCGGCCGGGCGACCCGCATTTTGAGGTGTTCCGGGGAGGTCGAAGTGGACCGTCTTCGGAAGGAATCTAACGGAAAATACCATCAGTATATGAAGTTATGGCACCATGATACCATGTCTACTATAGTTCGGGGTTTGGCCAGCGGGATGAAGACTCTATGCCCATGGGCTTCTGAGAGCCGAAGAGAAATGCATAGCCTATGCAAAGCAAATGCCGCTTCATTGTAACGATACAGCGACGCACGCCATAGCGATACAATTCATGCCGGCATAAGCAGCTAGCTAGTTCAAAGGCATTTCATCATTTCAAGGCGTGTACAAAAACACCAACGACATTCCAAGAAAACGAACCGAGAGAGAAGACGGAGGCAGGCCGAGGGGGAGTAAAGATGACTTACAGCGAAGCAATGAAAACCGTCATGTTGATTGAAGTGGTAAGCTCGAGAAACAACGAGGTAGCTAGAGCTAAAGCCGAAGCTAAAAGGCCCTTTCTGAAGAGGGGAAAAGGAAAGGAAAAAGCACTAGCAAGGAACTGAATTGAAAGAAAAATATAATTCCCAGTCCAGAAACAAGCCAAGACGATTAATTGGAAGGCAAAGCAGTATCAAAACAAAGGTCGGCGGTCGAATAATTTCAGGCCAATAAAATTCAAAATGAGCTGCTTTATTTCAGCGTATTAGTAGGTGTTGTTGTTCGAGGACAAATTTATTTATCAAGGAGGGGAAAACAGAGCAGCAGTTTAAGTTTGTGGATATCCCAAGGCGTGGTGCAGTTATGGAGGAAAAGCAGATGGCAGGCAGTAGCAGAACAATACTAAAGCAAATGCCTGTCAAGCCAATACAGCCTGAAGGCGCAAGTGGACACAAAGCCAGCTGCTAACACGGCAGGAGCAGGATAGGCTAGGATGATCCAAGTAGCAAAACAACCAAAGCCAATGAAAAGTTTGCGCAGGTATAAGGGAGAAAGAAAAAGCCGGAAGATTGAGGGAGGGAAGAAAATAGACAGCTGCAATCAGGGTTGTGGGTGGGAGAAGGGTGTATATATGTGTGCTTGTGACAAGACTGGAAGGTAGGAGACTGGACACACAGTAACGAGCAAGAGGTTGATAAAATGGAAGAGAATCAAGCCAATGGCAAGACAAAATGAAGCAGCACAGATAAGGGCAGCACCGCAGGTATTTAAAAGAAAAGCAGAAGATGGATAAGAGCAGAATAACTATGATCAGGCAAACTCTGGTCAGGAAAAAAGCCTGTTGTAGTTGGACTCACACCAATGCTGAGCACGAGTTAAACCAAGAGAAGAAAACTGGAAGTTTCGAAAACTTAAAAGAGAAAATAAAGAGCAAGGATCATTTTCTTGTCTCTTTTTACTTGTCTCCTTCCTTGATTCTATATCTCTTGTCGTCCTGGCCAGATCCGAGGGTGGCAAAATTTCTTGGCCAAACAGGGACTGACAAAAAGAAGGTAATGACAGTAGCAAAAAAATACTAGTGCGTGCGTGTGGAGTGACAAGACGTACCACAACGTGTGTGGTAAATTGAAGAAGAAAAGGCAGCTACGTAAACTAGAGCAATTAAAAAAATTAAAGAAACCCCCCAGAGAACGATCAGACCAATCGTTTCGAGTTTATGTATCACTGCAAAAAGAGAGAACAATATACATATTAGATGTGAAAAAAAATGATGGATAGAAGATCAAAGAGATTTCTAGAATGGCAAAAAACGACAGATGGAAAGATACAGATGCCCATATATATTTAGCTGGCATCATTATTGTTACGTTTACATAGATAAACGAGGGTAAAGTGTCCATACGTAGCAACAATATACAAGAGAAGATACGGAGCAGTCCAGAAAAGAAACTACCAAGGAAACACGCAACATGAGGAATGGCAAGCAAGCCCTGGTCTCCCTCCCCGCCCCTCATGATATACCAAACAAGCAAGTGCCGCTTTGGACTTCTCTGTCTTTCGTCTCCACATTGTCCCATCCTTTGTCGCCCTGGATGTCATAGAAACAGCTCTATGCATACAATATTACAATGCATCCATCTATGTGCACTGCATGTACACACTTGGCCATCTACACGCTATGCCTTAGTCTAGTTAGAAAACAACCAATAGCCCAGTTGCAAGCACACTTAGACAAGACGATTGATTATATAGCTACTCAAACTCATATGTCGAATGAAGAGCATTTTTTTTACCTTCTCCATCTGTACATCAACACACCACAGCTGAGACAACCAAACAGCCAGACTCATTGTGATCCTACTCCACGAAAGAGAAAGAAGTGGGTCAATTACCATAAAGAGATAACAGAGGAGGCAGTTGCACACCCAATATCTTGACGATGAAAAAAAAAAGCCAGCACAAAGGCAAGGAATTAGCGTAACTACCAGGCGCAATAACCGAATGACTACCCAAAGAAACAAACAAAGCAACTTCTACTAGAGAGCTTTTTTTTGTTGGCCTTCTCCTTAGAGGTTGGGGATTACCTTTTATTCCGCCTCCTAGTTCTCAACATCGCTACAGAAAGCTCTGACTTGCAAAGGGCTCTGGCAAAACTTTTCAATGTCGGCCTACCGGGACCATTACGGTGTTCCTTCCAACTTGGCTTTGTCCGTTCGCGGCCGCGGCTTGTCCTTGGTGCTCTGGGATTTGACAGTCCGAAGCTTATTCTTTGGACCTAGCGTTGCTGCTTTGTGCTTTGCGCAATAAAATGTGGGTGAAGTTCTCACTTGTTCATTGGAAACAATGACAATCAGAGCCGCAAAAAAGCGCATTGAGCCGCGGGATTGGCCGTTCTGGGGGTAGGAGGTGAGGAAGGATGAAGTGTGAGTGAAAGAAAAACGCATGAGTATGAGTATGAGAATTGGAATAACTATCAAGTCTCCGTAGCACCGCCGAGGCACATTGGGCACACTTCTTTAGGGTGCTGGTACAATACAGCGAGTACAAAACCATGCAATGCGGCCATGTGATCCGCATTTTCACATTGCCATCACAAGAGTGCTTCTAGAATCCTTTTTTTTGGGGGTTTTTCTTGCTTGAAATATAATACTTATCTATGATCTCCTCTTTGTTGGTGCCAAACCTGCATGAACCCAATGCTTCAATAACCTCGGAATGAGGAAACACGGAGGTGATATGGGAGAAATAAGGAAAATGTGGATCCTAGTAAGCAAAGGGCACGCACAATGCCTTGCCCAATTCTGGCTATAACCACATGTTAATCCCGTTTCTTTACGGTGCCAGTCAATAACAAATTCTAGCGCCTTGTTGTATTTCTAGGAATTACACAAGGCTGGCTCTCTAGCATCCTGTACAGCAGAAAATCGCTTTAGATAATATTACGAGATACAAGGGAAAGTTTCTTGAGTAGGGTCATGTGTTTGAGAGCCTACACACAGCCATCAAACAAGAGCCAGTACACAAACTGGAGTCATCTGCTAACTTCCCCAACGAATATTGTGGTCGCCGCCTCAAGAACAAGTCTAAAATGGAAAGCCCATGTGAGCAGTCTTTCTCTACCTCGTGTATGCACTGTATGTGTCCTGTCCTAAGACTTTTACAGCGCATAACCAGATGAGAAAAAGACAAGCAGATTCTTACAAGCAAGTGAGGCTCCGATCTAGCTCTTGAAACTATTGCGCAATAGAAGTAAAAACAAGGTGTTAATCATCAGCTACAATTTTCGTATATCCCGTTCAGCTCTCATGGCCATTCCCTTGGACAGCTCGGTAGCCGGCCAACCAACTCACTTATACCACTACTCGATTTTTTCTCCTTGCAGCTTTGACCTGAGCAAGAACCAATAAATGCTCCTTTATTTTCTCGCCACGCATATAGAAGATAAACCTTGTTTCTTTTTCCTCTAGTAATTGCAAGGCGCAAGGAAAGGCATTCCCAAAGCAATCCCATTTCGTGTACAGTCTATCCCTCAGTCGGTCAATTAACCGGACCTTCTTGTTTCTGGCTTGTCCGAAAAGACCAGTCATGGAAAGGGGACAAAAGAAAAAAAGCATGCCGTAGTTTCACTCGTCACGAGGAAGCAGCCATAATCATGATTCTCGTTTCTCTAGTTACTACGTACACTTGGGTAACTACATACGCACTTTTAAGTCCACATTGGACTTTGTGGCATCATCAACATTGTGGCCCACAAACAAATAGGCACTTGCAATTATCAAATTGGCAAGTTATATATACTATGAAAGAGTTAACAAACAGGACCAGAAAAAAAGGCGCCGATCGAGTCTCTCTATCCACTACCAAAGTCTGTGCGTCTATAATATCATAAAACAATGCCCTGCCCATCAGGCTTTGCTATAAACATGCTCTATCCCTTTTCTATGTTCAACTTACAATAACTAAACAACTGCAGTACATACAATACTTCAGCAAAACTCTTCAGCAAAACTCTTCAGCAAAACAAAAATGGAAAGACGAGTTTACTCATCTCGAAAACTTCTAGGGGCAACTACGCAGCCGGAATATCTCGGAACTGCAAGTTTGGCAACAAACCAAATAGGAAGGAGACAACGAAAATGAAAAAAAGGAGAAAAAGCAACATTACAACAAGCCAAGAGCTTCATCTCAAATTGCAAGGTCAAATAAAGACATGAAGTAAAGATGTTTCCAGTACCCGTTTGAGGCCCATATCAAGCAAATACAGGTTAGGAACGAGTGTCCATCCAGAACATACCGCGCACTGGCCATCAGGAAAAGGAAATCAAGAAAACGCATGCGACTTCTGTAGATTGATGACCCAGGTAAGTATACCCAAGCGTCTCTACAACGTATTCACCATTGTTGCTTACGGGTCCAAACGACGAACCACAATAATAAGATCAAAAGATTCATTGGGTCAAAAAATGCCCCCTCCGGCGTTACTTCTTTCTGCGCCCCCGCTTCCGCTACAGCGGGGTAACAAACGAACCAATATGGCTGGTTAGAGAGGAGTCATGCTCAAAGCTAGCCTCAAAGTTCTAGATGCGTCCTTGCTATAATGAGTACTTTTGCCCATTTTACTGTGTTTTCGCCACGATTTCGAGCACATTCTCTAGGATCATATCCAAGAAGGAGCCTTCTTTCGCCTTCTAAACATAGCACCTTCCTTCTGCTGGAGCAACCAATCCTTATCTTCCACGCCTACTATCTTTGCGCTGGCATTGGCCAGCGGATGCAGGAGACACGGGAAGAAGATACCCATATAGCCGCTCATTCCATCATTAGAGTACCATGGGCATCCAAAGCATCCTTTACGAGGGCTGAGTGCATATCAGCTTGAAACAGCAGCCGCCGATATTATCTCACTTCGACAAGTAACGATACATTGGGGTATTTCTCGCCGCCTACGACTAAACTAGTTTCCGCCTCTCTTTAGCACTTAGGGGAGAAAATGTCGAGCAAACCTTTTGTGTCAGTAAATTAGGCGTAGCATCAACGATGATCTATCTAAGCCTGATAAGGTGCTAGTACGCGGCTGCCTACATCATTGGCCACATAATGCAAGGCAACTAGCTAACTGGCACAGAGCTGAGGCTAGGTGTGGGTGGAGCATAGAGCTTGGAGGAAATCGTACAATGCTACTAAGACGGTCTACGTCTGTCTCAGGTTGCCTCTGTCTTACATCACATGATGTGATAGCGTTATTTTTTCCCCAACAGTGAAAGACTTGTTTGTTCCTGGAAGCGAAATGCAACTGAGTTATGCGGCCGCGATGGCAGTGCTTCGAAAAAAATCAGCAGAAACCTCGTGAAAGCCACTCTCTGACATATTGCATCCATTATAATAGAGATCTTAGGCTTTCCACTCCTCCCTCCCTTGATTCTAATCTGATTGAACACGTTGAGAATCTCTTGAGCCATATTTGGAAATATGCTTTCCCCGGTTGTCCCGTTTAGTAAATTGTGGTAGAATCGCGTCGTGTTGAGGCTTCAACATTTTGCTTTGCTGCCAAACTGACAGTTACTAGGGTTAGTATGTATCATTGTAAGACACTGGGTTATACCTATTGCAAGGCTGTTTGATCTGCATAATTTACTCCAAGTACTTTTGCCGCCCGTCAAAGGATGGAGACGAATGAAAGAAAAGACGAATGAACGAAAGGAAGGATTGAAGGAAGGATGAATGAAAGAAAGAATGAAAGAAAAGACGAGTGAAAGAAAAGATGAAGGCGAGAAAAGCTGAATGAAAGAGAATGTGAAAGGCCAGCTCCGCGCCTGCCATCGCATGTCATCACCCGGATAAACCGGGCGAAAGTCACTTTTAATCACGTGAATACCTGTATATAGGACATGCTCCCTCCTACTTCTCCACTCTCCCCAGCTTTAATCTTGCCAACATCCTCCTCTGTCCTACACACCAAACTTCATCATTAACCTTCAATCTTCTAAAGACATAAACGGAATAATATTATTCCGCTTTGAATCTTATCTTTGTTCCCTTGTTTCACTAACATACTTATTGTAAATAAACTTGGTAAGTGTCCTCATCAAATACTGCGTGTTGCTGATTTTTTATCATATTAATGTACGTACTAATTTAATGACTAAACTTTAGTATTCAACATGCCGTTTCCACCAGCTCTGAGCTTCTCCTACCCAGAATATGCCAACATCACTGTATACGAAGATGTGATTCGACTCGCAAACTGGCCTGTCCAGGAAAATATTCCTGAATACAAGCAAACGGAAAACTCGCAAAACTTGCTGGAGCGTATGCAAATAATATCCGATTTTTTGCTGCGACTAACGAGACAAAATGACTTTTATATGGATCAAACGTTCAAAAAGCTGGAGCAACACTCATGCTTATTTGATATCGCCAATTTCAAGCTTCATATTGCTTTGAAAGCGCCATACAAGTGCTGGACTAACGCCATGGCTATTCCCAAAGACCTGGTAAATGATGAGCTTTTACAGGTTACTGACCGTGTGAAAGCCTGTGTCACTTCGCTTCTCCGCCTTACGAGAATGTTGCCTGCATTTTTGCGGGACAACTTCGACAGGGAGGAAAGAGCATATTCTGGGTCTCTGTTCACAAGCGACATCCTTGGTGAAAAACTTGCGGCATACCACGCACAATACCACCGTCCCTCATCTGACTTCTTGTACCCATACACAGCGGTCGTTGGGCCTTCCACCGCAGGCAAGACATTTACCATTTCACAATTTGCCATTAAACACCACAAGTACCTCATCTACTTGAACTTCACCCCGCCTGCAATCCCCTCCTATCCACACACTACGTGCTTGGCTTATGAATTCCTGGAACTCCTTAAACTTCCCAGCACGCAAAACTATGAAGCATGGTCTCGCCTCGTGGGGGGACTTCTGCGTCTGGCCAGGCTAGCTCGTGCGTCTAGAATTAGCCCCCGGCTTTTTTTCCTTCTCCAAACGGACCCGGACTACTCTCCGCAACAGATCTTGCTGGTTGACTCCATGATCTCTGTTATTAAAACAGGCGATTGGAGTCAGTTTGAGGTGGACTGTCGAAAATTCATTCAAGATGTACAAACTATGCGCAATTCAACTTTTGTACCGTATCAGCTACCCGAAGATCTCCCGCATCTCCAATTCGTTGTCTGTATCGATGGAGCTAGTAGCCTCTTGAAGTACTATGATGAAGAAGAAGAAGAAGTTTCCCCCCAGTTCCAGTTGCTTCGCCGTGTCCTCAGAGACCTTGCAGAAACCGACAAGAACTTTTTCGCTGCAATTGTCGATAAATCAGCTGAGATAATCAACATGTCTCCTGCTATTTATAAAGACCCAGACCAGCGGCCAGTCAACGACGGACTAGAACACCGAAGGCTTTTCCCACCTTTCTTTCAGTTCCCCTCAAGAAGGCCCCCTGCTCCCGAGGCTTTGGCACCAGAGCCCACTCAAGAGATGTCATTGGATAATCAGCCGGCCCAAGATCAGGCGTCAGCGCCAATGATCTTCAAAGGGGATCGTATTAGTTTCAATACATCCTTTGGGCTTCCTTCCCATACTCGCAGCCGAACAGCGGAGCTTCCAGTGATGAACTTTTCCCGTGAAATATCGGGAAAGCAGGTGGCGATGCTTGCGATGCTCTCCTATCGTATTGGCTTCGATATTCACAATATCGATCTTGCGCAGAAGTTTGTGTCTGAGCGGCTCTACAATATAGTCGATATCTCTGAGAATCGGGAGCATCTTTTGGTGGCACCACCTCGTGAGGACACCCTGTCCTGCCTTATAGCCATGCAAAACCCGTATGAGCCCACGTTCGATTACCTAGAAGCCATTGAAGTTCTCGAACGTGCCCTTCACCGACGCTTCATCAGTGTAAATAGGTCGGAGTACGTTGCAGGAGTCATTCCTCTTTTTGCACGCCATACATTTATGCTTAAAAATTATCTGTATGAGAACTTCGATACTATTGCTGTCAAGGATTTCCTTGAAACATTGTTTGGAGTGTCCGTGATGGAGAGTCTCATGGAAGCTTCCACGGAGACATCTCGGCTTTCAACCATGCTGTCTACGGGGAGACTCTCTTTCAACCGCATTTCCCGTCGTCAGACCCTGACGTCCATCCTAGATATCTATGAAATGTATAGGAGGTGTGCGGCTGTTGACCTTCCAACTGGTTTCACTGGCGGTAACATCCTGATTCCGGTTTGGGTTCCCAGCTCCATAGAAAGAGAGGCTCATGTTGGTTGTATTCTCATACGGGTCAAAGATGGCAACGGTGGCGACATTGTGAGAGGCCAGAGTGAAACAGCCTACATCCATGATGCAATTGCTGCATTTGGATTAGGGGATGAAGTTCCTGTCGTTGGCCTGAC
This sequence comes from Ceratocystis harringtonii, assembly GCA_002018265.1. Lineage (NCBI taxonomy): Eukaryota > Fungi > Ascomycota > Sordariomycetes > Microascales > Ceratocystidaceae > Ceratocystis > Ceratocystis harringtonii. The sequence continues at coordinate 26,811 of MKGM01000168.1, read as the reverse complement.
GATGCATCTGAATGGCCGTCAGGGTATGAGCAATGGCGCTGTGGTTATCGAAGACCAACCGGAACAGACCGTTGCCGTTGTGGCTGCTGGGCTAGACTTAGATGTCTATCCTCTGTTCAAGGTCGCCTTTTCATTCTCTGGCATTACGCCGGAAAAGTCCCTTAGTCTTTTGGATAAGTTGCGGAAATTGGTATCTCCCGACTGGGATGCCGCGTCTTCTAGCTCAAATGGTGAAGGTTCTTCGGGGGCATAGGTATTCTTCTTCTTTATTTCCATGGCTTTAGCAAGGTTTGGTAATGTTCTGTGATAGTGTTTGTGATGGGTTAGATGGCATATCTTGACACATTAGACTTGAATTCAAAATTGGGTATTGCTTATTCAAAGTACCAAGATTACTCATAAAGTGAGCAAAAGTCTAAGCACTAGCCGGTATCCATGAGAGACTGGGTGCTCCTTTGGCTTTGCGCTTAGTTGTACCTTGACCTCTAGCGTTGCTCTTTTTCTGCCTTACAGCAATCATGGGTGAGTGGCTATTGACAATAGTCATGAAAAGAGTTTCTAGCCAAATGAAGTAGACCACAGCTAGACAGTATTGGTAGGGGGGTTCCTGATGACGGACTGGCAAACCCCCCGTGATGTACATTGGAAGTACAGTTTTGGTCAGACCGGGAACCGAGAGATTCCTTTAGGCTAACTCCAGAGGCCCAGACTGATATGGATGATCCAAGGGTGTCTTGATTGTGGGAGACAGCTTCCGCAATATCCCAAGACGCTAGTCAAGGAAGGAGAATACAATATTTACCTTCTCTAGGCTTCCTAGAATGAGATAGGCATAGGCAGGCAATCCAAGGCTTGAAACGGTTGGGAGCCCTTCAAGACACCAAGAGCTTTGAAATTATGGGAATTGACGCGGAAGCTGTTTCTTTTAGCCATTCCGAGCCCCATTTTATGGCCTGCGTGTATATTAGCTACCCATCGAAAGCTGGAACTTCGAATCCCCAATTTGAACTTGCCTCGGATGAGTTGATCAAATAATGGCGCAACCGGGGGGCACCCTTAGGCCATGAAAGTTCCTGAATATTCCGAGGGCCAAACCTCACTGAAAGAACGGCTGACGCTATTCGCCGCTTGAACAGTCATCTTAAAAGCACTAAACAAGTTTAAACTGATACTATTATGATAATAAGGTGAATACAAAACTATAACATGATAGCTTCAAGACTGCCTACAGATGCGCCAAAAGCATGATATAAACAGAGCAGGGGATAGGATATGACGTCAATATTAAAGTGAAGTAGAATAAGGAAGAGGGGAAATTGTGATGACTTGTTACACACCTGATATTTCAGTGCTAAGCTAAGGAGGCTAGTAGGTAGTCTACGCACTAGGCATGTGAAGCGCCCTTTTGAGAATTACTGGCCAACAGTAGCAGTCCAGGATAGTTTCCTCTGTCTTGTCTTGTCCATCCATCCATCATGCCATGTCGTTTTGAAGCCAAAATTTCAACCATTCATTCTCTTCTGTTATCACCACACGGGCTTATTTACGACCCATCGTTTAATACCTCTATAGCGAAAAGTAGGAACTGGTATCAAAAGAAGGCATACATATGTAGTTTGATTCAGAGATCTTTTTAGTTTTGGCAAATGGTTCGTGACCTCTAATTCCATTCTAAGAGTTCTCTGGTCTTGTATGCTTGGGTGTCGCTTTCTTTGAGGACGAGAGCTAGAGCTAGACACGCCCTCAAGGTATAAACAGCGTCGTTCCCCGCATTATGGAGGTTGCGGGAGTCTAGGTTCAGCCCCGTGAGCGCTGAACCAAGAGAGGGGCCCTGAAGTGTGTTGGTAAGGAGCGTATATATCTCCCTTGAGTCAATCAGAGTAAGCTCAGAGGTTAGCGACTCCAACATTAGCCCCATGTTGTCAAAAGACTGAATATCTTGACCAACATCATGCCCAACCACATAAAGGGGACGTCTTGGGGCAAGTACCTCCTCGAGGAAGGACTTTGTAAGCTCAAGCTTGATGCGTTGTGGTATTATATCAGTTTTACTAGTAGAGAGCAAGAAGGGTTAGCCCACGACACTTGTTCTCGCGACATTTGTTCAGTGGACAGGGCAGCACATGGAAGGAAACGCGCACGCGCAACTAACTCACCCAAAGTTGAAGCTTTCGGGACATCCAGCAACATAATCGCGATTGACCATATGTTGGCACTCCTTTACCCAGATGTGCTTCGCATATATGAGAGACCACCAGTTTACGCCACGATCGCCCGGAGCAAGGCCACGTAAGAGCAAAGGATCTAGAACAGCAAGACCAATCTCAGTGATAGTGCTAGCATTTACCTCCCAGATTTCGAAATCGATAGACACCAGGACTGGGCACTCTTCCTTTGGCATGTTGATTTGCGGCAGGCTGTCGAAAGACTGGAATTCCGGGTGGGTGAGACCGAGGACATCCTGCAACTGCTGCAACATTTGTCGCCGTTGCTGAGACTTCTCCTCTCGCCGTTTTTCTCGCGATTTTTTGTTCACTCCCATGACGATTAATGTTCGCTGATTCAGATTTAGTAGGAGAGAGAGAGTGAGGCGCTTTGTAGATGGCAACCTGGTAGAAAATGTCGTAGCGCTTCATTTGCCTCCTAAAAGCGAATTTCTAGTCGTTTATTGCGACTCCTTTTATCCAATCAAACATAACATAGCTGGAGAGGAGGGGTTGCTTTGTAGCAAACAAAGTGCACAGTCACTTTGATTGTGTATCGAGAGGGGCTTTTTCTTTTATCAATGTGCAAAAATATTAACAAAATTTACATGGAACCAGTCGCAACACCTCACTCTCACTCATCGTATTGAGAATAGTTTTCAACACTCTAGGTAATTAATAAATATGTTATGTGATAAAAGCAGTAGATTATTCTACTGTCGCCTGCGCAATAATCTAAGCCCAATAGAGCTTCGACAAATATAATAGAAACATGAAACATGAATATCGAAACGATAAACCACAACCGGTAGTCGTAAACAGTATCTCTGGAAAGGATAGGATAACAAGAAGAGTGAAGAAAGGGAAAAGGGAAATCAAAAAGAACGAGTAGCAAATCCCCATGTCAAGCTATAAGCATTGAGGAAAAGGAGAGGCATGGGCAGGATGAGGAAAAAAAAAAAACTTCATCCCAAATGTAGAGAATAACACAAACACAAGCCCG
>MKGM01000168.1:0-23585 GCA_002018265.1 Ceratocystis harringtonii | reverse complement strand
AAAAAAGAAACAAGCAAAAAACAGCCAAAAGGAAAAGAACACAAAAGACATACACACGGAAGCTAACTTTACTCTTCCATATGGCCAAAAATACCATCGTCATCCTCATCATTGCGTGCTCTCCGCACATCATCATCATCAAAATCGCCTAACACACTTTCATTGCTACTGTCGTTCATATCCACATCATCAGAGCGCAATGACTTGCTGCCACGAATAAAGCTTTCGCCACGCGTAAAACTCTCTGGTTGTCGGCTGGGGAAGCTGCTGAGGAAGCCCGAGCTAGCAAAGGACGTCGATTGCTCAAGGTACTGAATAGGCAACGCAGGAACTGGAGGTGCAAGGGTAGTCGTAGACGGCGACTTTGCGTTGTTGCTACTAAAGCTACAACTAAGGAGCTCAACTGCGGCAGCCAGTTCACGGTCTACCTTTCCCGTAGAACTACGGCCCGATGAGGTTGGGCGGATGTCCTCGCTGCGTTTGCGGCCATGGTTAGACGAACCTCCATTAGGACCCGAGGAGGCAATACCCTGAAGTATGCTCGTAGATGGTTTGTGGTTTCCTAGCTTGTACGCTTTGGAAATACCACCAGTGCTGTAGCGTTTTGCTGAAAACTGATGAGAGTTAAGTTTCAAGCCTAGACCTTCCATGGGGGGTGGAGTAGTCTCAGTTGAGCTTGTTCGTTCATGGCGGTTTAGAACAGAATCTGCTGTGGATACAGAATCGGACTCACTATGGAAGCCACTAGTAGAGTCCGAAGGTGATTCCGACATAGAGTCGGATTTGGGGTCGTTGTGATTCATGGCAACCAGAACACTTGCAGCCTCGAGTAGTTGTACCTGTTGGTGCTTGGAAATGAGGAGCTTGGAAGTGTAGGACCATTCTGGAGTATGCTCCCACCTGAAAGGAAAAAGAAATAAGAAAAATCCAAGTCAGCCGTCAATTCGCAGTTGCGGTAGTAGCGGAGAAATATATGCACGTGTGGATGGATTTTGGGCGATAGCGCGAGGTCACAAATCGAGCTGACATGCACCGACTAGACCAAGAGTGAAGGGACGAGCTCAGATCTAGAAGTGAGTCTGTAGAAAAACAAAGCCTACAACGCTCTTCTCTTTTTTTTTTTTTTCCTCCCGTTTTGAAGCAAAGATTCAAGGCAGACAGTATCCGACATGTAGCTGTTGTGATTTTCAGTATGAAAACACATACAGGGGAAGGGCTGTACTGCTTTTTCTCTTGTTCGCAAAGATTTGGACACATGCAAGTGTACAGTCGTTGGACCGCACAAGCATGCATCCGATATCACATACAGGCAAATGGCGTGTTCAATAGGGAAAGGTGTATACCAACGCTGAGCAACCTCGGCGCTCAGGTTTCAGGAAAGGGGGGGAAGGAGGGAGGGAGGAATAGGGTCACTAACAGATGCTTTGTCAAGCAGCTGCTGTGCTTGTAGCTCTTCCCGCACGTTTCGCAGCGAAGTTCAACCCGGTTGAACCGTTTTCCACCTTCACGAACCAGCGGCTGTCCGTCACTAGCTCTGCGCAGGCGGCTTTGTTCCTCAAGAGAAGCGTCTCGAGCGGGAGGAGAAAGCGAGCCATGGCTCAGTGGCGTCTGAGACAGTCGATCCTCGCCAAGCTCAATAGACTCCTTCTTCACTGCAGTGACAGATGTAGCAAAACTTTGATCAGAGGGAGATGTAGAGCTTCCAGAGTTGACACATCCCATTGATGACGACAAAGGCATTGGTGCTGTTGCCATATAGCGCTTCGAGCTTGGGCCTGGAAGAGCCAATGGCGAAGCCTCTAGAGCCGAAGCAACAGCCGCAACAGTATTGTGGGTTACACTGCTAACAGACTTGCGTCTGTTGATCCGATTGTTTGAGTTCATAGGAGAAATCGCCAAAGGAGTATATGTATGAGAAGGCGTTCGAATATGGGCAGGGCGAAGCAGCAGGCCAGTAATAGGTGCGGGGGCCGGAGCCAAGCCCGGAGCAGAGGCGGGCACAGAAGCGGGCACGGAGACAGAGGCGAACGTAGGAGTAGAAGTAGACATAGTCGTAGTCACAGGCATAGTTGAGAGAGTCGAGGTTTGAGCTTGTGCAAAAGGCCGCGATGGCTGATGCATTTCCTGGTGGGACAAAGCGAGCAACCGATAGTCAGTGATTTTGTTCATAGACCAACAAGTAGACGGGACAAGGGCTGGTTAGGAGACCATATTATGTCTTCTTTCACATGAATACAGAAAGTCACAAGGGGCTCAGGAGTCAGTCGCTCGGAAGGGGGAGGGGACTCAAGACGGGGAGAGGACGGCATCGCACAAAGCAGAACATAGCAGGGAGCCCTGCATGTTGTGTTAAGTCAAGGACAAGGACATCACAGCAATGGTGGTTCAACCTACATTGGACGAAGCCATTGCTAGTCCTATTTCCTTGGAACAGAATAGCTACCGAAGAGGAAACTTGCGAGTAAGGCGGGTGCGTGTTTATACAAGCGATGAGAAGCTGGTCATGTAACACGTCCGCCTGCCGTGGTTGAGATAATGTGACAAGACAAGCCTAGAGTAAATAGAGAGTACAGAAAACGAAGACGACGAAGACGACGACAACAACAGCGGCGGCGGCGGCGGCGGCGGCAGCAGCAGCGACAGCGGGAGCGGTGCTAACCGACAGTATACAACACGAGAGTTGCTAGACGTGAGGATGTTAAGAGGGGCAGGATAGGTATAGCACAGAGAGAAGTGGGGGAGGGGAGAAACAGTTGAGTATAGTATAACGGGTGGGTTAACTCGAAATCGAAAGCCGTAGTGTTGATGATGAAGTGGTAGTCAGAGGAAGAGGGGAGTCAATGGCGTTAAAAGAAGAACATGAAGGCAGGGATGCAACAGTTCTTTGATGTTGAAAGAAGCTAGATTTGATCTGGATCGGTGTGGTTAAGGAAAGAAATGGGAAAAAAAGTTGAGCAGGTCGCAACTGTTTTTTTTCCTCCAAAAACGAACTTAAACTCAGATCAGGTCAAGGAAAGCACGAAGCACATGAACATTCACACAGACAATAATAACTGACCCGACTTGGAAGGGGGCGGAACGAAACAAGCAGGAGACTATGGAAGCCAAGGAAGGAAGGGGGATAGGGAGTGAGGGCTGTGTGGGTGTGGCGTGAATGTACCAAGTACAACCCCATTGAGTGGGACTCTCTTTGATGTTTGAGGTAAGTGGGACTCCGATATACTTTTTTTTGTGAAGCAACAGTGGGACAAGTGGCGCTTGAGCAATCTCGTGGCAAACATGGTAATAAATTTTGTTTAGCAGACAGCAAGTACTATACTTGCTTTGAGCTCTTGCACCAGCTTCCAACGTATGAAAGGTCTTGAAGCAGGTTTGATGCAAAGGTACAAAAAGGGAGACAGAACAAGATAGCCTAGTAGCTGGTCAATAAATTATGGAGACAAATAAGACTACGAGATTTCATAGGCTAAGCTCAAGATCCTCAAAGAGGAGTAAAGGGGACCACAAGTATACTGACATTTCCACAGCTGTCTATTTAGGATAGGGCTTAAGAGTTAGTTAGGTTTGTGGTTTGTGTTGTCAGAGGTATATTTCCTTGAGGGTCAAGCCCCGAAACAAAAATGGTGAAAGAGGGGAAGGAGGATAGAGGGCGGAAGGAGAAGGGCTTTTCAGACCACAGGAAATGAAATCAAGAGATAGTAAAAGTTAGTGAGAGTTAGCAATGTTATTTAGCGAGAGTTAGCGGATGCGTGACTAGGCTGGAGCATGGACTGATATACAGGTGCTGTGTTGGACAAAGAAACTACTATCACGTAAATGATGTCTTTTCCTGCTTCTCCCCATGTACACATCCAAGCATTCCACTCCGCATTAATCATGATGGTTCTTTGTAAGAAGCTACCAGTAGGCAGCAGCAAGCAAGGCGGCTGGCTGACGAGCTGGTTGGTTGGGCCGCTAACTACACAGAAAACGACGCTGAAGTTCTACTAATGACATAGGTCCTGGTGAGACTACATGAACAAGATGGCGAAAAAGATCAGTAGATTTAGTTAATAGTATTTGGATATGATGCTTGTTGGCTCATTAGTAATAAGCAACCTCGTGCTTTTTTTCGATAACTGATTTGAGAGGTAAAGGAGAGAAAGGGACAAGATGTAAACTTCGTATAAGTTATCTTTCCATATTAAACGGGCGTGCCGGGCACTTGTGCTTGCTTACGTCAAGTTCTATAGAGAATGGAAAATGAAGGGGATGTTCCAGATTAACTATTGCTGGCCGTGATACAGCTGCATCTGACCACGGGCTGGACACTCACTGGCTTTGCGCTTCTCCTCTTTCACGGAGTCGCCCTGTGCCAGCAGAAGGCATCCCAGGCCAGGGAAATACATTTTGACTATGTTGATGATAATACCGCTAATCAGCATTCCCCGTGCTAGCTTATTAAATTCATCTCGTACTTTCTATCCCCCTCACGCTTAGTGTACAGAAATTTGTGCCTTTTGATGATGATCTATCTTCTAGGTGATAATGCCTCACAGGCATTCGGGTTAAACAAGGCGTGAATGAAGGCTTTCCGCTGGTTTTGCTGGGAACTTTCAAGGGCCTAGAGCCAGGCTTGGCCCAAATCGCGTCTGCTGTAATGAGAGGGGGGGCGTGGGCGTATGTGTACGTGCATTGAAGGTCGCAATTCAATCTGGACCCATGCACTTTCTCTCTCCTCCCCCCAACAGGCAGGATTTTGATAACCCATTTGACAGTTAAAGTTCTGCTTGAGAATAGCATGCATAAAAACGACCTCGAACATCAGTTTTAGGCAACATACGGCGCTGTTCAAAGAAAAGTTTGTTGTGCAAAGTTCATCTGGAATTTTGACTGTCAAAAACATGTTGCTTATGATGGTGTAACTGGACAATCTTGGAATGCCCGCCCTTGACAGAACGTGCAATGGTAATCAGTAAGCTGTAAACAGAGAGCCCCCATGATAGCAGTGCGATAACGGTCTCAAAATGGCTCCCCCTGCTTTTCACTCTTTTCGCTCCCTAAGTCTAAGGCTTTGTGGCCCTGTGCCGGTCCTGCTACTACCTACAGCCCTTGTCACTCGTCTCATCCCTTTTTGCTCTACTGTGAGCATGGGGTAAACATTAAATCTCCTTTTGGCAAAGTACTGAGCAAAAGAAGCGATGTCAAACATTGAAAACTTGTACGCTGGCTCCGGCTCGGAAGAACAACAAAGCAAAATGAAAAGTGAGTCTAGCCAGGCGAGGTGGCACAGCGGGTTAGACAAGGAGGAATTTGCATTTGGTAGGATGTTTGCCATACTGTAGCGCTGTTATGCGTCTAGCTACGTGTGTAATTGCGGGTTATGTACTTGTGGTTTTTTTTTTTTTTTTGCTGCATGTACCACACGTTGCATTATACACACCCAACACAATGGTTTCAAACACACATATGCCACAATCCAAAAAAGAAAAACAAGGACCTGAAATACAGCAAACCCAGAGTAGCTTGTGTTGGGGAAAACACAGGGAATAGAGAGTACCTGCCTGCCCAGCGAAGCGCCTTCCTAACGTTCTAATAGAGCCAGCAGAGCAAACAGCAATCAGAAAAGAGATATCTTCCTGCAAAAAAACTACCCAATCACAGTGCTAGTTCATCATACGAGTCACGAAGCGGGTCCCAGGCTCAGAAAGGCGTAGAAAGTAAGAGTAAAGTCCAAGGGCCTCAACAGCGGGGTAAGCCACTTTAGTGGCTAGTCGTTCCTTTCCCGGGATGTAGCCCAGCGAACGTTCCAATAAAAGAGCGTATGGTGCTAAAGGGAAAAGAAAAGGAACAGGAAACAGATTGGGAAAAGGGAAAAGGGAAAAGGAAGAAGAAAAAACACCCGCGAAAGATAGAAGGGGAAGGGGAAAGGGAAGAAATGGGGGAGAACAACCAACTACGTGGCTTTTTACAAACACGAAAAAGAGGGAGAAAAAATGAGGCAATGACGCTCACTGTACTGGCTGCATTTTTGCGTGCCTGCCTACCTTGCGTGGTGGGCTGGAAGAAAAATGGCGTTATGAGTCAAAGGCAGCCCTAGTTCTTTCCCACTTAATGGAGGAGTGGCGGAGCCGGGTAAAAAGTAGACAAAGCCAAAAGTAATAAAACCAAATCACAGGGCAAAAAAGAAACACATGGAAGAACAGCAGAAAATATGGCAAGTACCGGGCCGCCCCATCTAGGTTAGGCAGCCAAACACACACCCAATAGGTTTGTGATAATGCCTTCCCTTTTCTGCCCTTCTTGCATTTTCATCATACCTGTAACTTGTAACTAGTTTTTGCCAGTTTGCTTGTTTGCTATTCCGCTTCGCCTTCATTGTATGTCAAACAAAGTCAGTGCTCCAAACTTCCGTCAAACCTCCAGAGCAACCCGTTTTTGACCTGTACACAACAGCACAACTCTCCAAAAACCCCTCACTGCTGCGTATGCTCATAGAAATTAGGAGTGCTGTACGCACACTAGTCAGAGCCCTTCTTTCAACCCCTCCTTTTTTTTTTCCAAAGTGCAAACAAAACACATACTCAGTGCTAAAAGGCTACTGAAGGCCAGGTCTAACCCAACATGGAAATAGAAGGCGAGATTGTGAATTGAGGCGGCCACTTAATATCACCTGGGGTCCACTTCAGCTAATGACCCTTGGCCGTGTCACTTGACCACGGGAAGCACTGTAACTAGGCGCGCTTTCGCCTCTCTAGGCTTCAGACCAACTTCTCATGATCATCCTCTTCCAATCAACATTCCAATACCACCCCACAACCTACCTAGTGCAAATTCCAAGCCGGAAGATTCATCAATGTTTTACAAGTTCAAATGGCCTTGCCTTACTCCTTTCCTGTCTCTCTCTCTCTGGTAAGGTATGGGGTAATTTAGATTGCCTTGAAATCAGCCATTCAATATTCACACACACACACACACACAGAAGTTTAGCAGAAGTTCAACAACACCAGGGCACAAGGAAAGGATGGATGGATGGAATAACCACTCACCAGAAGCTTCTCATTACCCCACCGGAACTTCATGGGGCCAGGTCTTCTTTCTTTCGGCCTTGTGTGATAGGCTGGGAAGTATCATCCGTGATAGGACAAAGGTAGTGTGTAACGATAACATAGGTTGAGCCATTATCCTTGGCTTTGGCCTGATTCTAAAAAATGGTTTGCCTTGTCAGATTGCTCCTGTTGGTTTTTTTTTCTTTTTCTTTTTTGGGGGATTAGCTTGTGTTGTTCTAGACTTATCTTGTTCTTCTTGCCACTTCCACTTTCGTCTCACATTCATTAGCATTTCTTTTGTCCTCCTCCGCTTTGCATAATTCACAAGTCCTATAAATCACCACGTCACGTTAACCCCTCATAGTCATAACCCTATCAGCCGTTTTAACCCTGACGAACCCAGCTTTCGTTTAACACACAGCTCGCCGATCGTTTGCCGTCCATGGAGGCTCCAAAAATTACACGTGTCGGACGTGGTGGCGCTGGGAACCTACAAAGCCAAGAGTTCCTCAACAATTGTTCAGAGGTTCGTCCATGACCCTGAAATTCAAGTCTCCTTAACTATCTGTCACGCTGTAGCAATATTGCCCATTGCTCCTATGTATCTTTCCATTGATGATAATGCGTTATTAACCGAATTCTTCCTTGCTTATTACTTTGTCTCCTTTAGACCCATGAATCGTATAATATTCCGAAAAAAAGAGAACCATCTCAGTATGTGAGTGGCGGCCGTGGCGGGGCGGGAAACTTTGCTGCTCCATCTGAAAATGCGGGTAGCCTTACCGAACAACTCGAAGACGCTGTCCAGGCTCGGACTCGCGCTTCAGTCTCAAGTGGAGCTGGACGGTCAGGTCGTGGTGGTGCCGGGAACTGGAATGCCGAGGTTTCATTGGAAACTAATCGCCAGACCGAAGCAGCCAGACAAAAAATGATGGCTACTATTGATGCAAAAGTTGAGGAAATGGTCAACAGTGACCTCGCTGCACCACCGAAGGCATACTCGGGACATTGATGAACCATGTGCTCTACTAGTGAGTGAACTGCTTATTCTGCGATAGTTGTGCCATTTACGTTACAAAAAGAATCATATGTAGCCATCAATTAATTGAATTGAATTGTCATGTGTATTGTTTTGCTTTGTCCTGGAAGCATTGAACGACGAGTTGCAAATAATCTGATAGAATGATAGTGATCAAAATGACCGAAACCAGGTCCCAAAAACGCCATGCCATAACGGAAAGAGAAAGCAGAAGAAACAAGTCCCAGGAGAGAGGCAGAGAACCCCTAACTTTTGATGATGACATCGTTTGTAAGAAGGGCGCTAGCAAGAATGTCGTCGACCTTGCTGACGCGACTTCTTCGTTTCCTTCTTTTTTGGAGTAAAAAAAAAAATAAGACGAAAAGGATCCAGCTAGTTTCAGGAATCCTTTACTCGTCCATATCGACGTCTTCCTCGTCATTGTCATCTTCATCGTCCCAGCCATCGCCGCCCTCAGCCTCCATAGCCTCCTCAACATCTCCATCTGCGGTCTCAACAAGCTTGGCCTTGCGGCGTAGCTCCTTACCCCACACCTTGGACTTCTGGGCCTCGGGCTCGATCTGTGCGATTTCCTCTTCGGTAAGACCAGCCTCGGCGAGACGACGCTTTTCGCTTCCACGTAGGCGGGGCAGCAGGTGCTCGTTCTTGGCGACAAGTTCGCGGGCAAGGGCAAGTTCGCGCTGCTTGTTTCCAGCCATGCGCTGCTTGTAGTGCCGTCTTTCGCGGCGGGCACGAATTTCGGAAATACGCTCCATGGCCTTGACAGTCTTGGCCATAAGATCGCGGTCGTAGCGGACAGGAACATTGCGGCGGGCGGCGAACTGCAATGTGCTGTCGACAGTCAACTCCTTGCCCGAAGCCTTGCGGAAGGCCTTGGTCCACTTGAGCTTGCGAGGGTTACGCTTCATCTTGAACTATTCATGACCAGAGGGAAAAAAAAGGGGAGGAATTTGTTAACTTGAGTGCCTTGGATTGTGGGGGATATTGTTATAGCCGCCTTGGAATCACATCGCATTGGATTTCGTAGCGTGAAAGTCCTTTGGGATACACAGGAGATAGCGGGCAAAAAAGGTTATTAGGTACTGGATGAAGGAAAACATACGTTCTTGTGACATTTGCTGCGGCAAAACCGAAAGACTTTGGCATCGTTGCGGACAAAGGTGATACCTTTGCTGGGATAGGCTGGCCGAGAGCAGAAGTAGCAGGTTTCGATTCTATAGTTGCAGCATGTTAGGTTAGACAGAGCTCAATGAAGCAACAAGCGCCAGTTGGTGATATGGAAAAAAGGGGTAGACATACCTCATCTTGGGCGGTTTTTGGTGACGATTATGTACTGAATGGATTGGTAATGTTATGCCAGTTGTGGTGATCCAAAATAATGGAGGAAGATGGGGACAAGATTTTTTTTGCTGGATTCCAATCTAATCGATAAGACAATAATCCTTCCATACCTGATAAGGAGTGTAAGAATAATTTGAACAACGTTTGCATGAATGCTCTATAAAGATCGACCAGACATCTTTAGCTGATTGGTTGAACTTGTTGGTCCACTTTTATGTCAGAGAGCTCGAACTTGAGCTTGAACTTTAACGTATAATACGATAATAACAATTGAACTTGAACTTGAGCTTATTTATCGTCTATCGGAATCAATGATAAACCGACGCCAGATTGGCTACCAGGCAGAATTAACCCTCTGCAAGGTTCGGTATAGAGTTTTGACGAGTGAAGCACAATTACTCCCTTGTTGCTCGTTTCCGCCTCATCGTGGTAGAAGTACCAAAGAAAGCCCCAAAAAAAGAAGACAAACAAGCAAAACAGTGAACAAAACGTAGAAACAATACAAAGAAAAGCACCATGTACCTCGTAACTCGGCATTCCCACTTCCGAGAAAACTCCACCTCCCGCCGTGTCCGGAGCGTGCTGCCAGGATTCTGGCGACTGTACCCCTGTGTAGCCCCTTCGTCCGGCCGATGTCATAAGGCTTCTGTTGGCTCGGCGCTCTACCAAGGTGTTTGATCTTTGGGCAGTTGTCTTTTATCCAGTGGTGGATATCTGCTTTAAGCAGCTTCGTCCCTCCATATTCTTGTCGCTGTCAGCGAGATTGTCGCCTTTGGAACCAGGAGGTCGTCGCTCTTGCGAACTGATCGATCGACTGTTTCGTTGTGTTGGACTTTACAGTGTCCTGAGACCCAGCGCACTTTGCCTCAGAAGTAGACGGTCTATCACGCACTGGTGTCTCTATCACTATTTGTAAGCCGGTACAGCGGTCCGCAAACCTTCCATAAGAGCCTTTTCTAGGGTATCCATGCTGACCTTTCTGACTCTGGGGAACTAGATGATGGCCGCGTATGTCATTTGTGGAAGCATACATGCCCTCACTGCTTGCATCACCGACTTTAGGGGAGGGGGGTACCGCTGTCGATTCTGCTAATGCGGCGCAGAACGTTTGCCGTCTTTCGAGCGTTAGTTGCCATCGTTTGGCACTGCGTCTTGAAATTTAGGCCAGTATCCCAGATGACGCCGAGTCACTTCATTTCTTTCTCTGGGCTTAGAATCGTTCCGTTTGGGAGACGCAGGCTTGTATCCATGCTTGGGAGCTTACAGCCAGTATACAGATGCATGTCGCCTGTCTTGCTCCAATCTATCCGCAGCTTATTTTCCCTCCACCACCCGACTGCTAGAGTTATGTAGGATGTAGGTAGGTTTGCAGATTGAGGACATTGGTTTGGAATGATGTCGAAGAAATGTATATCGGACCGTCATCTGCGTATCCTAAGCTGAGCAGTTTCTCAAAGAGTTCTGCCATGTACAGCATGTATAGGATGGGAGAGACTCAGGACCCTCGCGATGGACTGCCTCCCACTGTCCTCCTCACTGGATACCCTCCTTCGACCGAGAGGCTGACTTTCCTATCTGTCAGGAAAGGGCCTACCCGTTTGCACAAGGACTTTAGCCACCGTTGTGTTCTCAGGCGCGTCACCAGTCTGCTTCTCTTAACTGAATCAAAAGCGCTCTCTATATACAAGGTGGCAATTGATGTAAACTTCTGCATCTTCGATTCCCTGATGACATGACAGTATCCGCCAGCTTCCAGATGGGATCCATGGCAGTTCTTCTCGGGACCGCCGATGCATAGTTCTTCGGGATGATGTTCAACTCCACTGCCTGAGCAGCAAGTCATCGGGCCACCATCCTTTCCAGACTCTTCCCCAAGATAGACAGGAGTGAGATCAGCCTGCAGCTCTTCGGATGCGACTTATCGGGGGGCTTTTCTTTTGGGATCACCACCTTTGTTGCCGATTCGAAAATGTTCGGGTGGTATCCGAGCTCCATATATCGGTCGAACAGTTTCACTATATGCCCAGCTCGAGAGGGCCATGCTATCTTCCAGGCCGTGTTTGGGGTGCCGTCTTCTCCCGAGACAGGGTTTCCAGCATGAAACACTGCTTCCTTCTTCTCGGGCCGGCTTCTTCCACGCCTCGCACTCCATCCTCGGCTGGCTGGGTGTGCGTGTCCAAGAGTGCCTCTGCCTTTCCCTGAAGAGAGTGGACTGGCTTGCCTTGGTGGGCTATTGGTGGAAGTCCGATGTCTGAATTCGGTGACTTCAGGCGGTTGAAAAGCCTAAGCACGTCTTTTGCTTCCGTCGCGTCCTCTATCATCTCCCTCCACTAGTGCCTCTTCGCCTTGCGGATGGCCGCTTGGAAAAGTCGTCTCTTCACTTTGTATACTTCAAAGCGTGCATTCCCGGAGCCATCCTCCTCCACTCTTCGGCAGGCTAGCCTCATTTCCCTGACCTCCTACGTACACTGCTCGGTCGAGTGCTTTTGTCATCATCCTAGCCAAGTTGACTGCAAAGCTCTCAACTTCTCTTTCTCTCAAAGAGTTCAGTGGTGGGCCTTTTATGTAAAGTACATCACGGATTGATACAACCAACCAACATTTTAATGATGTAAAAGTGTTCTTGTAATGAAATAGAAAAGCGTCATTTTATCCATCTGCCTGCGTTAACAAAAGCGTAGATCTTAAGATTACTCACAAACTGAAAAATATGGGATTTCGGAAGATGCTCAACAAGTAAATAGTCATAGCCCCGTGCCCTGTAAGCAACGTGTTTTGCTACTAGAGGCATCATTTCAAGGGCTCTATATCTACTTGAAATTATAAAACTACGATATGTCAGCAATAAGCCAAGCAAGGAATGAAACCAGGAGCCGCTATAATGCAAACTCACCTCTGCTGCCTCCTGTACCGAGACGGTAGAACTTTGACATTGGTCGCTGCGAATGAGGCTTAGCCTGGCAATCTTGATGACTTTGAACCACAGCTCGCGACGATCCCCTCCAAGCTCACCCGAGACTAGGCGTGCTTTAAGGTCCCGTAGAAAATCGTTGTAGAGCGCAGGTTGCTCCAGGCTAATCATCTCTCGACGCATGACCCCAAGTGTTTCGATGATGCGATCATCAGTATTTCCACCAAGCCCGTCGGTAATCAGAGAACAGACGATGGAGTCCATTTGCCGGATTGCATCTGCAATGTCTGAATTGTCGTTGGCAGTCTCAAGGAGCCGGATAAAATCAGGAATTGCATTCTTAGTAGACAAGCCGCCCTTCTTTGGCACGCCAAGAAAGCCATCGATATCGAGATTAGAGAGCGGCTTGGCGACTTCTTTGTGCTGCTTGACCTTCACCTTGGGCGGAACCTTCTTGACATCAGCGGCATTTACCAAGGCGTTTATCTGCTTTTCAGCGCTGGCTAAAAGCTCGTCAACTGGAAGTGAGAACTGTATAAGACTCGGAGGGATCTCCGAGACAGGACGCTCAGGATATACCCCGCGATTTTGAACCGCCATCTTAATTCTGTGCAACAGCGGGTTGAAGTTGTTTTCGGTAGTAATATATTCGGCAGGGTTGCTGCAAATCAAGTAAATAATGTTAGCTGCTGAGACTGCACGCTCATGGAGAAACCACACAGCTTTAGTAGAAACCTCAAGCACATGGGCTCACAGTGTGAATAGCTTACCCATCTTCGTCTACAGCCCATTGGGATAGATCCATACTATCCACAAAGTCACTCATAGCATCGTCTAGCGGCTTTTCAGGCAATAGCCGGTGCTTTGTTAACGAAACCCCACCGACGGTCGGCACCCTGTCAAGAGGCGGAAATTGGTAGCGCCTGACATCTTCCGAGAATGGCAGTGGCACATCATACAGACATTGCTCTCGGCTATCTGGTATCAGGATCAACAGCTGCGGCTCTTTCCAATCCTTGGCGACGTATCTTGCGACTGCGTATGCACCGGAGTTTTCCATGGCCGTCGCCAGAGCAGCCAACTTCAGTGCGGAGGACGGTTCATTTGAGCGGGCATAAATAACACATGACTCGCCCACGTTTAAAACAGTATCATACTAGAGCCAGCGTCAGTAAGATTCCTAGGCAGTAACAAGATCATGTTCCGGGAACATTGCATCCAAAGCAGCGATTCATGGAGCGTCGCAGCCCTTACCGATGACTTCTCGACAAAACCCAATATGCTGAATGACTTTTTGGTTTCAAGATTCGTGACATTCTCGTCTGATTTGCTGATATAAACCGCAGTCCTTCCGTACTCGTACCCCTTGGCCAATTCCTCGAAAGGAACGTCCCTCTTGCCGCCTGGAGCATTGCTATCCTTGATAACGTACGTTCTGGACATCTTGACTGTCTCGAGGCTGGGGATCACCGTGTCTGCATTTTTGGCAGTGGAATCCCCGAGGCTTTCTTCGCCATTATGGCGGACTACTACGGTTGTGGCAACCATTGGAGCTGCTATCTTGGTTCTAAAATAACGCTCTACGCCAATCATCAGATTGTTTGGCGCAAAATCAGTGGGGGCATTGCCTTCAGTGCCCAGACTGAGAAAGCCATCATACGTTTTGTAGGAACGCGTGGTCTTGACTACTGGGATATCGAGTTCGTTGATAGCTTCGTCAATATTGGCACACTCGCCATTCGCTTGAAGCGCTAGTTGCCTGAAAGAAGCTTCGTTTTGTTTCTATTAAATTTGTGAGCCCCCATTCTTGTAGACCACCGCCACTCTCAAGGCTTATTTCTTACCTTGATTTCATCCTTATTCTCTTCTTTGAACCCTTGATCTGCGTCGTCAAAGTCAATGCCCCTAAGAAGAAGAAGAAAGGAGAGAGAGACGATGCATTAGTCAAGCACGCTAAACCTGTGGGATAACACGTACAAAATAGTTAGTTTGATTCCGCAGTCTCGAATTTGCCGAGTAAGAGCTGGCAAGTCACTGTCATCCATCGGGGCACGGCCATCCGTTACTAGAATGATGTGGCGTTTGTACTTGAGCTTCTTTGTAAATTCATTGATCATGGATGTCGCCAGAATCAGCGCCGAAATGGCATCGCCCATGAATTGTTGAGATGGCTTCATGACCTGCCTGAATTCATGGAGATCGCTCATTGTGCAAGGACCCAAGGGTTGGATGACCTTAATGTGGTGATACGATGCATCATCTTCCATGATATTGTTTGTCTCCTCAGTCCGAAACCCCAAGATGCCAACATTGAGCGTCTTGCGATTCATTGATGCAATATGAGATATCTTGTCCCATACGTACCGCATGACCCAGTCAAAGTTGCTCTCGTCGCGGTTGGACTCATGAGCCGCCATAGTTTGGCCAAGATCAATGACAAAGACTAGCGCTTCTTTTTCCGCCATTTTCAACCAGCACTGATGACAACGACAAGATTAGGAAAAGATATAAAGAGGCTAGGGAAGGAGCTTTAAAAGAAGAAACGCAACTTTCCTGAAGATGCAATGAAAAGAAAGAAGTCGCTGTGTCAAAAAAAAGAAATGAAAAAAAAAGATGAGATATCGAAGCTTCATATTATTGTAAATTAAATAAAAGCCCCAGGCAGCCAACAGCCCGGTTGTGTTTTAAGCACAAACGGGGCTCCTGTTAGACAAAGGGTGACAGGTGGTATCTGTTTTCTTTTCCTGGTGTAGCCAAAGGTTGTTTCTCTCGTCATCGAGATCAGGCTTCGTCATTAGAGCGGTACTCAAGCTGCTGCATTCCTTGTTCTAACGCCATGATCATTTTCTGCCATACTTTATATTGCTCTGCCGCCCTGATTTCGCTCGTTGAATTTCGCATCCCCTTAAAAAAATAAAACAAAATAAAAAGCCAAAGTCGGAATATAAATACACACGAGACTGTTCTCTCGGCCCCCCCCCNATTCATCCTCGCCTATTGTCACACATTCGTTGCCATCGTACATTCAATCCAACTCAGCCCTGAAATAGCTACTGGCCTGGGATTGTTCAGGATGTCTTCTCTAGAAGTTCCTTGGCCTCATTGACCTTGGTAGCTAAATATGGGCTGCCGCCGCGATCGGGGTGATTGAGAAGCATCATCGTCCGGTGTGCCTTGCGAATCTTGTCCTTACTAAGGGCACGCTCGCTATGATAGGTTATAATATGTTAGCCTGTAGGATCATTGCAATGGCTGTGGTTTGTTTGCCGCAGAGGACATACTTAAGCGATAGAATCAATGAGGCTTCGCGCTTGGTCATCTTCGACTCAAACCCGCCCTTGTAGAAGGCCTTGCCCAGGGCACCAACACCGCCCCGAGAACGGCGCCACGCAACTAATCCCGCCCGGCCCTGTAATTTACAGTGTCACGTTAGTTATTCTGCCATGGGAAACGACCGGCCTATCTTGCTGCAAGTGACGAGCGAAGGTGGCGTGAAAAGGGAAATCGTGAACATACCAAGAACGCTGCTACGGCAGCACCAGCCCCAATAGCAAGAACACTAGTCATGATGAATAAGTCGAGGTATACAAGGAATGCTGGAATGTTGACTTCACAGGAACAGCAACGTTGAAGACGGTGAAATTATTAAATTTATTGGGCGGCTGTGACGGCCGTTTTGGCGCTGCTCTTTTTTTTTTTCCCTGCTTTTGCGAACATCGTCATCGAAAAATCGGCCGCCTTACCTCTGCGCCACATCAGCCCCGCGCCACACATAACATGACTAAGCAAAGAGACATGGCGCCACACACAACACCCCTCGAGAACCAAGGTTTGATAGTACTATGCAACGTTTGGAGATGTCAAGACGAGTTTTACCATTTTCGTGTTCGTCATCGCATCATCTTAACGTCTACAACTGACCATAACTACAAACAACTGACTCCCTGCATCCATCCCGGAACTTAGCTGAGCACCCCACCCCTGCGACCATGGCAACCTCCATTTTGTTTTCCGTGGCGCCGTACCACATTATATCCTACGGCACACTACTAGGAACCACCTTCTTCCATAGCTTCATCAACGGCATTGTCATGTTTCGCACGCTTCAGCGGCCTGACTTCGCTGCCGTTCAACGGAAGATATTTCCCATCTATTTCTCCGCGCAGACTTTCATTCCCGTGTTCTTGGCCCTGACCTTCCCTGCCTCTAAGCTCCGTGGCATTGCGGGAGGCCTTGCAGGCATTTTCCATGATAGCAATCGCTGGACCGCCTTGGCTCCCCTCGCGGCCATGCTTACCTGCGGTGCGGCTAACCTGCTGGTCATGGAGCCACTCGTGACCCAGTGCATGGTGGACCGCTGGGCACAGGGTAAGCTTTTTTATCTTAGCCATGCACGATTGGATTGCCAGGTATTAACACATGAAACAGAAAAGAAAGACGGCAAACGCAGTTACGACCCCGCCCCACACTCCGCTGAGATGTCTGCCTTGAACAAACGCTTCGGCAAGCTTCATGGCATTTCGTCCATCTTTAATTTGGGCTCCTTTGTCGCAACCGTTGCCTACGGATTTGACATTGCCCGTCGCCTGCAGTAGCTGGAATTTGGACATACTTGTATAGGCACACAGAGTACTGATCTTTTTTTGTTCTCCATGTATATTTTTTTGTAGAATACGGGCGTGTCATATAGGCGTACAGCGCGATTTCTCCCCTCCCCTCCCCTCCATCCCATCATCTAGTCCTTGATAATTCGAAATGGCACAGTTACATACCAAAAATGGCACAATTACATACCAAAGCTGCTACAAGATTGTGAAATGTGCATTTAAAGTGCCGTAAAAGAAATCAGCCTCATTCCCTCATAGTTTGCCAGTATATCCCATTCCAATTCCAGCAAGAAGTGCGGCCACCATCCAGATACTTGAGTATGCAACAGCGCCTTGGTAGGTAGTTCTGAGGCCATACTGTAACAGCATGCACGTCCCAACACCCGAAGACAGCATGGCGG
Organism: Ceratocystis harringtonii; assembly: GCA_002018265.1. Lineage (NCBI taxonomy): Eukaryota > Fungi > Ascomycota > Sordariomycetes > Microascales > Ceratocystidaceae > Ceratocystis > Ceratocystis harringtonii. The sequence goes on along the minus strand of MKGM01000168.1, from coordinate 6,258 downwards.
CTAGAGTTCGTCCTAGGCCAACTTTGGCGCGTGTTGTGTAGCCCCAGAAATTGAAAACAATAGTCTCCCACAGGGTTGCTGTTGACGGATTGAAGCAAGCCAGTTTCTCATCTTCTGGACGTAGCCCTATATCGACATAAGGCACAAACACCAGCCAGGTCAAAGCAGTACCACAGATCAGCGCCGCGGGTAGAATGGTGATATAATCGAACGGATATGCCGTCGTGACAACCTGACCACCGGTAAAAAACTGCAAAACCAGACGAGGTGCAAAGGACTGGAACGCGAAGAACAGTATTACACCGTAGATAGCCGCAGCAAAAGAGGTAGTGGCGAGTTGAACTAGAAAATCAGACGTGACGGTATTCTTTGACCGCGAAACGTTGGTACTTTTCCCTGTCTCCGACCAGTCTCTGAAAATACCCCATGACACAAACACAATGAGAAACTCTATTGCGAGTGCAAGAAGAGCTAGAAACGGAGGGACATGGTAAAATGTCGCGAGCAAATACATCTATGAAGAGATTAGGAAAATTGGTGATTTAGTATGACAAGCCCTAGGCACACAAGATATAAAGCCGGTAACTTGGAATAGGCGGCAGGAGAGGATGCGGAAAACAACGCTTACCGTAGGACTAGTACCCAGAACACCCATAGCCGCAATGTCAGCAGCATCATAGGCTGCCAGCCATGCACTAGCTGTGTAGAAACTGGGTATATTTTTTTTCTGTTAGAGACTGTGACCTAGTCACGAAAACAAGAAAGAAAAAAAAAGGGCACCCAACTCCATGAACAACAACATGGTTGATTCGATCGTAACTTACAGCCTCCAGCCAATAAGCTGGCCTAACTCTTCGGGTCGTGGATGGTAGACAGCCCCTGCGAGTTGGGGCTTGGCCCACTCTTGAAGTAAGGTATATGCCACCCACGAACCGCCGAGGTTTGATAACACTGCGAGGACCATAGCCATGACTTGAACAAGTCTTGAGCGTGCTGTTGCTGTTGTAGGCAAGACTTGGTCCAAGGGGCACTGTCTTGCGTTTTCATCATTTCTTAGAGTATAGACCTCCATTTTGCTGTCGCCAGTTGCTTCCTCCATTCCGGGTTGCTCCTATTGTAAGATAGCTTGGGATGTAGGCAGCTTTTTTTTCTTTTTTTTTTTCCGGTTCAAGGTTTGCGACCGAAGCTTGGTATGTTGAGTTTAGGGTAGATCTAGAGTATCAATATTGGCCGATATAATGGTAACTTTCTGATTTTTCAAAATATTTATGGTGCCAGCCATATTCCGTAGTACGGCAAACTCTTGGCTATGGGGAAGGAGAAAGAGAAAGAAAGGAGAAGAAGAAAAAGAAGAAAAAGAAATAAAAGAGCAAAGAAAAGGAAAGAAAACAAGAAGACAAGAGCAAAAAGAAAGAAAGGGCTTGGTTTGAGGTAGTCAGCTTTTGCTGGAAAAAAAATAGAAAAGAAAATAGAAAAAAGAAACAGAAAATAATAAACCGTCAAGCTACAAAGTCTCGCAACGAGTCATACGAGGGGCAACGAGAGAGACCATTCTTCGCCTCTTAGTAGCTGCTATCCAAACCTTTCCAACAAATCCAATCCAGCTATTGCCGTCATTTGACAGACATGTGGCAAAGTACTCAGTTCCTTGTGCTGCTGGTACGGTACATGCATACATACATAGACACATCTCTTAGTGCTACTTGAAGAATGGAGAAGAGACGTAAACAAATCTGAGCTTGGCTTGACGTGCATGGCAATTGTGTAATTGTTGCTACTCCAAAAATCCCCGCATGCTTCTGATAGAGAACATTCCAGTAGATATTCACACACTCACATTCAGGGCTACTATCCCGTTCATGTTCCGATCATCAAATATGGAATTTATCGATGTTGTATATACATATGTGCATGTCCCTTAACATGTGACAGGCAGAATTTCATCAGGATGCTCTAGATACCGGCACATCCACGATCGTGACCTGGTATGAAATTAACCCATCTCTCAAAGCCATGTCGTCCCTCTGATTTACCGGAGACCGAAGAGAACACCGAGCTGGTCAATTCCCTCGCCAGCCTGGCCAAGAAGGCCAACAATCTGGAAGCCAGTGGGCGCGCTGTATTTAGCGCAGTTATCGGTGATTGTACCAACCTCCAACGATCTATCCTGGGTAGTGGTCGCCTTGAGGTAAAAGATGCTTTTGTTCTCTGCCGTACCCTGGCAAACATCGACAGTAGTCCAGTACTCATCATTCCCGAGGGTGATATCCTTAAGGTCACCACCAACACCACCGTGCTCAAGCAGAGTGCCATCATCGAGGGTCACAGACACCTTGACAAGACGTTCATTGCCCTGGAAGGCAATCTTGGAAGTCTTATAACGGCCTCGCTTGGTAGCCACAGTTTCAGCATCATTGAACCAAGACTGACCTATGGAAGTACCAAAGATGTTGGACTGGCGCAAAGTCTCGCTCTGCGTCCAGGTCGCAGTGACTTGAATTGGGTCACGGTTAACCAGCGGGTCTGAATCTCCAGCGAAGATCTTGCCAACATACTCAAAAGAAGTAGCAGAAAGAGTAAGAAGCGGGGAACTACGCGTGAGAATCTTGTCGCCCAGCTCACACTTGAGAGTTTTAGAAGGGTTCTCGCAGCTAACATCAGCAGAAACATCGTTATTGCGCACCAGATCGAACCAAGAATCCAACATCTCGTTTTCGTCCATCAGGAGGCGAATGTTGTCATCGGCACGGCTGAAAAGGGTGTTGGTATCACCAAAGACCGCGACAGCGTTACCACTAGACCAAGTCGTGATGTACTTGGACAGCTGAGCGATGTTGTCAGCGCGAGCAGCGGTGTCATCGGCTTGCACGCCATCGTCGGTTTGGAGGTTGTACATGTCAACATAGATACCATCGTTAAGACGAGCACGCATGAAGGTAAATCCCTTGGGCATATCGCAGTCAAAACCCTCAGAATTGGAGCATTTGTCCCACTTGATGCGGCGGAAGTCCGTGATAACATAGTTGGACACAGTGTTGAGACCATCGCCCTTGTCGGTACCACCCAAAGTGGTAGTACGGTGGGTATGAGTGTTAGTCTCATAAATAGAGTCATGGTAATCGAAGTCCTGGTGAGCCTGAGTCAGTGTTTGTTATTTGGAAAGTGAGGATTGAGTGGCGCTGAGAAACCTACCGACTGCATGTTGACAACATCGTATTTGCTGGGATCCAGGCGGGAGCCAATGGCCTTGGCATTAGCAACCCTGTCACCGGTAATGCCGTTGACTTTGCCACTGCCATTAACGTTGACAGTGAGGAGCCTCATGGTTCCCGATTCAGCGCAGACCAAAGCAGGCATGCCGAGAGCAAGAGCGGCGGCGATCGTGTTGTACTTCATAGTTGCGGTTGAAGTATAAAGTTGGGTATAAACAAATGTGGGGTATGTATAGATGAAGAAGACAAGCCGGGAAGACAAGTATTGTCCGATAACCAGTATCAGATATGTACAAACAAACTTGGAGGGGCTTAGAGATAAGAAAACGGGAGAGTGAATGGGGCAGAAAAGAATGAATATCGATATGCACAAGGATGAAGAAAGGTGATCAAGATGATGGCGATGATGAAGAAACGAATGTGCTGTCTGAGGATGAGGATGAGGATGAGAACGAGAACGAGAACGAGAATGAAAATGAAAGGAAGATGATGGAGATGGAAGTCTAATAATTCTTATGAAGACGGGAAACTGGCCGCCTTTTAATGTTTTGGGATGCTTGGCCTTCTCTAGCCACATCAGACTTATCTCCGGGCTCTGCTATGATGCCTCCCCTATATCAACATGATACGTTTCCCCCCCTCCCCCCCCCCCTAACTACCAAAGCTCAAAACCCACGCACACGTCAATGCAATACCTCCCCATGATAGAGATCATCTCGTATTCGAGCTTGACAAAAAGCCATCCAGCCAGGAGTCCGATATTACTCTTGGAACGACTTCTACCTTAGGTGTTTACCCCAAAGTAAAGCGATACCACCCACCAGGCCATCATAGTGACTGTCGCCAGAAAGAAGAGCATCAGAATCGGATTCCACGCCCTCTTACAAGACTCTAGATCTACACAACTACTATTGAGCACATGGAACCAAGGCAGAGGGCGCAAAGGACAGACGACTGGGAAGGAAGAGAAAAGTCCACGGCATTAACCTACAGACGAGCCTTTGCTGCCTTGCCCCCCTCAAACTCAAATTACCGTGCCAACAATCCATCCCGCTAGCTCCTCCTCCTGCCTCGAATACTCAGCCCAAAGGCAATACTGAGATGACTTGGCAGGACCCGCGGAGCACATGTAAAACGCACTGCATAGACAAACCACAAAACAGACCGATGTAAAAGAGAAGATTACATACATAGACTTAGCTGCTATTTAAAGCTTTTGAAACAACGTTTAGGGCTTGGCTGAGCTGAGAATACATTACATTGCAAGGAGTGACTGTCCCCTGACAGGGAGCACGTTATCCCCATTAGCTATACAGCGTGCGCTTGGATCCCCAGGCACTAAACGGACTTGGAAAAAAGGGGGGAAGACTGCATCCCAAGCTTAGAAATGGCGACGACATTGTGTGACCCCCATACAGGCCTCTGCAGAGTATAGTATCTATGGGGTCGAACACCTCCTTAATCAGATTATCGGGAGAATGCGAACCCTAACACTAGCAGGAGTTTTATGGACCGATTAATTGTTTAATTCAATCTAGAATGCGGAGATTAAATCTCGATTTGAATTGAATCTATAATGTCTGGTCGTTAATCTCGATCTCGATGGCGAGCGCAAGCTACAAACCACCCTGAGGTGACTCCGCTTTTGGACCAGGGGGATGCAGTCCTGGATTTCTTTTTGTTTCTTGGGGTTGCTTCTTCTGCGACTGCCACTGGGCGCAAGGCAGCACAGCAACTAACAGCCTGTTGGTGAGATTTTTCTTTCTTTTCACTCCGTGGGCCTCTGTTTTGCAATCCGCGTTGGGAGGGCCATTTTGGCTGGGCCGGTCGCGCCGTAGCGTCGGAAATAAGCTTAGTGGGGATCTATCTAGCATGCAGAAGTGCTATTGATCCTGTTAGGCACCATGGCTGTTGTTGCTGTTGTTGCTGCTGTTGTTGCTGCTGTTGCTGTTGCTGTTGCTGCCCCTGTTGCCGTTGCCGTTGTTTTCATGTTTTCATGTTTTTTTTCCCTTCCTTTTTGCTTGTTCTAAAAAAAATAAAAGCAGAAACAGCTCTCCAAGAAAAGACCACGTCACACTTTCTGGGGTACACCGTCCGGTACTTGGATAATTATGGGCCAAGAGTCCTGCTGCAGAAGCAGGAAAGAAAGGGCTGCGGGTTTCGGCCAAGACTTGGGGAAAACAATCTCGGGCTAGGAGGAAACCCGTTCTGTTTAGTAGTCTTAAATGTAAAAGGCATGTTTCCCCCCCCTATCGAGAATTACTGAAGTTCCATCCATTCCGAGACTGCAGCTAGCATAAGACTATCAATACGCTGATACGCCCTATCATGCAATGCTATTATTAGACGTAAAGAATCTTGATTGCACGGCGAGGCGTAAAAGGGGCCCAAATACAAGACTATCAAAACATGGAGTGATGAACTGCCCACCGTGAAATGATGGATGACGGCGAGCGGAGGGTTGAATACTCTCTATCAAAAAGGCGAAACATGGTCGAGGAACAAAGAAGACGGAGAGACGAAGAGACGAAGACACGGGGAGACGAAGAGACGAAGACACGGGGGGACGAAAAGACAGGCCTGGAGTTCGCCCCTTGCTTGGCCCTCCGTCCAAAGGCAGGATGCTAATTGCGCATTGAGCGTTGTTGCAGGCGTGGGCGTGGCTGGCTCTGTCCAACAATGTATGTAGCCTTGCAAGCATATCTCCACTTGCACTTCACGATTTGCCCTCCAACGTCCTCTGTGCCTACATGCTGCATTCTTCTAGTCCGCCACAAAGGCTTCTAGCACCCGCTCATGCCAATGCAATGCTTGATTCCCCTTCTACCGGCCTCCTGTTCCAGTCCTTCTAGGAAATGCACAATCGTCACTTGCCTGAGCACTGGACTGCCTCGCTAGTTCTCCAGCATGGGGCGCTTTGCTAACATATTCCCGATAAAACAACATGGCTACGAACTGCATGCAGTCAAAGCAAAAGGCGCACCAAGCACACAAACAGAAACAACAACAGAAGCCCTGCATATGCCCCCAGTCCCCCAGTCCCCCA
>MKGM01000167.1:25227-52220 GCA_002018265.1 Ceratocystis harringtonii | reverse complement strand
CCCCCCCCCCCCCCCCCCGCCGATTTATGCTGCGTGTTGCTGTGTCTCCGCAAGCAAACCACGACTTCTCTAGCCAGAATCGCTAGATTGCCAGTTCAGCTCCTGTCGTCCTGTCGCTCTTCCACCTGCGTCTCCCATCGTTTTCGATTGGTTTGCAATCTTTCTTTCTACGTCAAACGCATCTCAGGCTTACTCCAAAGCCGGCTTTGTCAAGCTGGCCTCGCTGTATTTTTTTCCATCGTCTCGTGCAGCTCTGGTCTTTTGGCTCTAGTGCTCAACTCGCATCCCAATTCCTGCACTCCGGAGGCTTTTAGTTGTCTCTTAGTCATTTCACACACTCGTATTCATTCATATCCCTACCAGTCGCCTAGTTTGCTTGCAAGTCAGTCTGTTTAGTGGATTATAAATCGAAGTCTCCCCCCACCGCTCTCTGTCATCACCACTTTTCATGACCGACACCCTAGATTCAGACTTTTGAGAATCTAGTGCGACTGTTATTACCGCTTCTATTTCAAAACTTCACTGGTATGCTTTGACCTTTTCTCTTTTCTCTTATTATTATTCTTTTTTTTCTTTTTTTTGCCGTTCTGTTTTACTTCAAACTTGGAGTTGCCCTTTCCAAATTCGCCATCGCCGTCTCACACCCACACCCACCCCCTCTATCTTCCTTAAACCCGTAGTCTTTCACATCCCCATCCCATCCCTTATTCCTTTTCCCCCTTCCATGTAACTAAATTCGTGTGGCACTTCTTTTTATCTCGCATACGTCCAATCCTTGAGCCGATTTCATCCTTCCTCTCCCGCCCATAATTCCTCGCTATCAAACTCACATTCATCGTTTCCATCTTCACTCTACTTGCTTTCGTCTTGGCCTCCTCGTGATTTTTACTTTGCTAAGATACAGCAGCTGCACTGTATAGTCTCGTCTTCTACGTTCGTCCCGATCTGCCTCGCCACCATGTCTGCCTCTGTGAACGCCGGCTCCCGTAATTCCGAGGCCGACAGCCAGGGAATGCGCAGAACGTCCCCTGCCAGCTTCACCCCGCCATCGCTCACTCGCGCCGCCCGCTCTAGTCCTGAAGACTACGTCTCCAACTCGCTGCTTGACTCTCTTGCAAACCTTACTTTGGACATGACGATCCCGCCTGCCACTCCTGCCCCTGCCAGGGCTACCGATCATTCTGTCGCTGCCACTACCCAGGTCTTCGACAAGCCCAACGTCGACCCTGCCGTGGAAAATGTAGAACGTCTGGATGTTCCCAGATTTTCGCGTAAAAATCTGTTGGATCTTCGCCGTCGCCGGTCCTCCTCCGCCGATAGTGCTATTGGCTGCCTTTCGGATGACTCCGAGTCTGAGGAGAAGGCGTCGGACACTAGCAGCAAACGCTCTAATTCTGTGGATATTTCCCGGCTAAGCCATAAGACTGAAATCCGCATGATGCAATTTATTTTGAAACCTTTAATATCGAAGCCTTCTCTGAAGAACTTCCGCTCAATTGTTCTAGATGTACCTAGACGCATCTCAACTCACAGAATCTCCTGTCTGAGAGACTTAGAAAAGACCTTGATCTTCATGGCACCCGTAAGTCAGCCTGATTCCATCTCTGGTGTTTGGGGAGATACTTACTGTCGTCTGTTAAAGGAGAAAGCCATAACCGCCAAGTCTTACCTTGACTTTTGCCTGTCCTCTGTTGCTTGCATCAAGCGCACTGTTGATTTCATTCCCGAGCGTGAACGCACTCGTCACGGTGACCGTCTTTACACCAACGCCTACTTCTCTGATCTCACTGATCAGATTCGCCAGTACGCCGCTCACCTGGCCGTGTCAAAGGCCCAGATAGCTGCCGGCAAAGAATCTTTGGCCCTCGCTCATCCGTACGTCTGCTCCCCTTGGCCTAGTTCTGAGGAAACTAATCTGCCACCTGTGGTGCCGGCTTCGGCTAACGAACAGCCCACTGCTACCTTGGTTTTACCGCAGGGCTGTCCTTTACTAACAAAAAATTTGCTGTGCAGTGGTGACGAAATTAAACTCTACGGAGGCATGTCTCAAAACGGCCGCCCGGCCCAGCTTGTCCGCGTGACCAAGGATGGAATTACCATCTCTGTTGAAACTGGCGAGATTCTCGAAGATCTCAACGGCCCTGTGGCTCACCAACCGCCGATTCGCATGAAGCGTAGCTTAAGCGAGCAGCTGGCCGACAACGAAGAGATTATGCGCTCGATGGCTCGTAGAAAGAAGAACCCTACCCCTGAAGAGCTGGCTCCCAAGAGGTGCCTCCATCCTGGTTGCAACAAGGAGTTCAAGCGTCCTTGCGACTTGACCAAGCACTCCAAGACCCATCTGCGTCGCTGGAAGTGCCCTGAGGTCGACTGCAAATACCACACTTATGGATGGCCAACTGAAAAGGAGCGTGATCGCCACATCAACGACCGCCACTCCTCAGCTCCGCCTCTCTTCAAGTGCCAGTATGCCCCTTGCCCTTACTCGTCCAAGCGCGAGTCGAACTGCAAGCAGCACATGGAAAAGACACATGGCTGGAAATACATTCGTACCAAGTCCAACGGGAAGAAGGATGACGAGTCTCCTGAAAACATGCCCACACCTGACATGATCAACACCCCTGGCTCCATGCAGCAAACCCCTAACCTACCGAACATCCTGACTCCCTCTAGTGTCGAGAGTGCTGGAATCGCTACTCCCCAGACAGGGTCGTTGCCCCAGTTTGCGCTGGAAAACAGCCTAGAGTTTCCTACCTACATACCGGACGAGTTCCTCACGTCCTACAACCCTCAGTACATTGATGCAATGGACGGCATGGATGAGAACGTCATGGATCTCGGTCTTGATATTCCGCGCTCCACCAACATGCCAGAGCTTGGTGCTACTCCCACCAGCCTGCAATCACAGTCACCTGGTGACCTGGCGGCCGATGCTGTTGACTTTGCGGTGACTGATGACATCTATGCTGCTGCGATGCAGATTACTGACAATATTGACTATGCTTCTATTCTGGGCCAGTCTCAGCTTCCTCAGCAGATGGAGCTTCCCTTCAACAGTAGCTTCTTCAAGATGCAGCAGCCGCCCAACCTGGACATGGTGTCTCCCATGAATGAGGCAGAGGCTATGCTCTACACTCCTGGCTCTCTCGATGCTAACAACTTCGATGACATGAGTGGGCTGGCTATTTCTGGCGGCCTGGACTTTCCGCTGTTCCCTGGCGCAGCTCCTACGCTTAAGAAGGAAGTGATTCCCGCGTCGCTGTTCGACGATCTATCCATGCCTGGGTATACTGAGTCACCACACGCTTCACAGATGTTGTTTGGCCAGTCCGGTATGGACTGGACTTCTGGTGCTTTTGACGGTTCGCAGTAGCTGGGGGGGGGGGGACTTTACATTTCATTTATTTCTGATTTCTCGACCCAATACGGTACTATGCTGACTCCAGTTCGCACCGCGTTTTTCTCTTGTTTTGATTTGTTTTTTCTTTTCCCATACCTCTTGGCCACTTCACTCTTACGACTTGATGACTCACTCCTCTCACCAAACACTGATGAATTCTTCCCATATCAACTGCTTCTTTGTTTTTTTTTCTTTTTTCTTCTCAGTTTTCATGTTTATTCGTTCGTGTGGCAGCAGGCCTTTGCGTTCTGCTCCTCTCTCCATATCAGTCACTGTTCCCAAACTTGATGACTCGCACTCTGTTTGAGATGGAGCGTCTGTGTTAAATACTTATTATCATTGATTCAGTTGTTTTTTTGTCGTTTCCCCCTCCCCCCTCCCTTTCTTTTCCCTCTTTTTCTTCAGTTTTCTCTTGAATTTTGCCGCATAAACTTGAAATTAAATATCAACTCTTTATTCTGTGAAAAGACCTGTTCTTGTTGTATTGCCTGTACCATTTTCTGCCGGCGTTTCGGGTAGAACAACACTGGACATCCGCAACCAATCACTATTGTATTGGCCCGTAAACATTAATAAGCCAGAACCTTCTATGTCTGTCGTATATGTTGTGCCATGTAGTAGAACAGTAAACATTGTGCCTTTTCTCCCTCATCGTAATACGGCCTTCTTGCTACTCGAGCGTTGGTTATGTAATCATGTGGATCCTCGTAGCAAAGCGGAGCCGTCTCTTATCGAGGCCAATCACAGGCCGAGGATAACTGGTCCAAAAAGCACAGTTCAAAAAGCAGGATTGTTATCGTGAGCAAAATCTGGTTTTTCTCTTCTCTTTCTCTTTCTCTTTCTCTTTCTACTTCAAGCTTCGGAGCGGGCAGTGGAAGGAAAAGTCCTTCACACCCAGTAACAATTTGCGCCTTTGTCGCTTTCCGCTGTTTCTACTGCTCCGACCTCTTCTACTAGGTAAGCTCTTGCCTTCCTTCTTACTTGTCCCCAGATTTTGGGAATACCAACCCTACAACCATCCACCATCACGACAACACCAAGCGAATTGCCAAAGAGACTCTCGATGATGAGACCCTACACCCTTTACAATCAATAGGAAGAGCCGTCTGAGACAACTCCCGCTGCTACTTTGTGGCAGTTTCCATCGCGGCTGTGAAGGCCGTTGCGCTTTTCTCATCTTTCGCCCATACCGCACATGCTTGTTCTGGTCTCCTAGACGTGCAGTTGCACATCGTCATATGTGCGGCACGTCGCTTCGTCTGAGGATGAGGGAGGCTGGTCAGTTTATCTCTTTCTTCCCCTTGGTCCGTTGTTTGCCGTCTTGGCTGCTGTTGTGTTTCCCGCTATTCTCTCTTGCCTGCATCGGGCTGTCCAGAGGTGCTATCATCCCCACTCGTTGCAGCCATATCTATGCAGCGTTGTCCCGTTGATTGCTGCTTCTTATGCACGTCTCTTGATTAGGCTCTGTTTCTGCTTTGGCTTTTGCAGTGGGGCTGGCTTCTGGCCGGCCTTTTTATAGGCATGCTGGGGGATAGCGGGACATGACGGTGCGAGGCTGGTGGGCAAGCGGCATTGGGGCGTGAGAGGTATGGACTGCTGGACTGTCTGTAATGGACGGCTTGGGCGTATGTGCGATGGGCGGGCGACGCAGCCGAGGGGATTTGGGAGGGGTTGTGCTTTGAAATTTGGGTTCTGAGAAGATTTCCCTCGTGGTTATTATTGCTGGTGGTGATGTTGGAGCATTGACCAAATGCTGTGACAAGGAGTAACCCGTGTACTAACACTGTCGACCTCTAGATGCTTAAGGAAGTAGACGTGGAAACAGATGGGTTAACATATAAATCAATAATAATAAGTCAGTCGCCTGCCATCAATATCAAACCCTCAAAATGTGCACTTTAAACACTAGTTGTTGTATGTCCATTATCGCTCTTGGTATCATCGTGGTCGTGAGCTTCGTGTTCTTGAAGCAGTAAACAGTAAACAGTATCAAAGAAGCCCCCCCCACCATCTTTCTACCATTATTCCTCCGGCAATCTAAATATCAATCTTTACAACAAAAAGTCAAAATCGTCGTCATCATCATCATCAAACCCGTAGTTTTCCTCCTCGCTGTCAGCAACAACTTTGGGCGTCGGCTTTTCCCTAGGCGTGTTACTACTTGCTGCCATAATATTGCTTTTGGGAACCCCCCCGTTCGTGGCCTGGCTCTTGGAAGGGCCTAGTAAATGTCCCAGACTTGGCATCTCGCCGTCCTCGTCATCCGAGAGAATTACTGGACAGGCTGTGTCGTTGCCCGTCACGCTGCTGTGAGGTGCTGGCAATTGGGAGAGATCGGCTGCAGCCACAAGGCGTTTCCTCGGTGGTTTTGCGTGCAAATTACTCGGCTTGCTACTACTAGCCTTCGTCTTGCTCTTGTTGCGTGTCGTCTTCTTTTTCTTCCTTAGCCTATCGTCATCGTCTGTCATGTTGAACGCGTCGTCAAAATCATCCATTATGGTGCACTCGGAGTGGGAATCGTCTAGTTCCATGACTAGCTGCGAGCTCTCGCGGTCATCGATAAAGTCTTCTAGATCCGAGCCACAGTCGTCACTGTCACCAGAGTAATACATATCACTGGTTCGATCACACTCGTCGCCGAGCTCTGCCTCTCCAAAAGCCCGTGGCTTTTCGGTTCGTGCTGATCTCCTGCCTGTAGCCTTCCCCTTGGGCTTTGTGTTCTTCTTGGGTCGCGGGGCTGACGGTTTGGCCTTGGACCCGGCACTCTTACTCTTTTTGGCGGGCCGCGTGCTACCACTATGATCCGTGTCATCGTCACTGACTACGTTATACAGCCGAGCTGGGCTGGACGGATACAACGCAGTAGGTGGCTTGTGGCGCACAGGCGGGGGAGGCTTTCGGCGGAGAGGTGCACGGCCAGGAATCCTGTTCACAATGACCTGGTTGTTGTCACCCAGTTCCTCTTGCTCGGCGTGGAAGATATCCTTTCCGGGACGCGGAAGATTGTGGTCTTCAAAGTCAAAGTTGGCGATATCGAGATCGTCATCATCAAACCCATCCAGATCGTCAAACGCGCGCTTTTGTGGAACAGTGGGGTCGGGGGTTGTCGGTCCGGACTGCAGTCCCGGTCGGATCTCGCTACCATCTTCGTTCACAAGAGCACGCACAGAAAGCTCCAGAATATTAGGCTTGGCCTCAAAGTCGAAATAATCCTTATGGCGATTGGCAGGGTCTTGAGAATCGCCGAGTGTTTTGAAAAGGCTAACAGCCTGCTTGGTGCGATTTCCATGGCTAACCTTGTAGGTTGGCCGGAGAGATCGCTGCAGCTGGGGGAAGCGGTCGAGTCCAGGCTCTTCGATGACGTGACTAGCAGCCCCAGATCGACTAGGAAACGTCTTATAAATGCGGTTGAAGGTGGCATTTTCTGCTGGCGTGAGGATGACATCGTTTAAATTAGGTATAGGTGCGACAAAATCGGTCTCTTGGGGCTTGGGAGTGGCTTGTCGCTTCGTCGGTGCCGGAAGCTGTCCGTCACTCCCAACGGCGGAAGCTTTCATAAAGCCCGTGATAACGCCGTCAGGCATGTGGAACTTTTTGGGCGGCGCCTTCTTGCGGGTCTTAGCTCCAGGGCGTTTGTTTGGATCAGGGTTATTGTTGGCGTCTTCGGTGTTCTCTGGGGGAATGTCGATAATGCGCTTGTCGACAACAGGGACAATTCCAGGAGGGATGATACGCTTGGATATATCGTGACGATACTCAAAGGTCTCGCCACTCGCAATAAGATGCTGCATGTGCAGGTACGAGTCTTTGGCCTTCTCGTACTTTTCCTCTTCTTTGCCACGCGTCAACAAAACCACAACGCGGCCTGATCTCTTGCGACCCGTTCGTCCCATTCGCTGTAGCATTCGAATGGGAGACGCAGACGCATCATAGCACACAATTAGGTCAACCTGGCCAATGTCAAGACCTTCTTCGCCAATAGAAGTAGCCACAAGAACGTTGAACATTCCCTTTTTGAATTCTTCAACAGCTTTGATCTGGTCAGCCTGCTTCATTCCGTCAGCCCCAGACCGCTTAGAGGCAGCCTGTCCCACAAAGGCCCTGGCCTTGACACGAGGGAGTCGATTGAGGATTCGTGTGATGTGCTCAGTGCTGTCACGAAACTCGCTGAAGACAATGACTTTGGAGTTGGCTTGATCGGGACAGTCAAAAAAATGGTTGACAATTTCGGTTTTGAGGGCAGCAAGCTTGGGATGGTCCACGAAATCGGGGTCGCGCATCCAGCTTTCCATCTTTTCCATCATAATCTGAAAATTACTGTCTTTAACAAGTTGAATTTTATACTTGGACTTGGTGCTCTTCGATTCGACCTCATCACGCAGCTCTTTGATTCCTTGGAAAAAGGGAATGATGCCGTGATAGTTGAGCATTTTAATGGGGTGGGCCACTGTCGACAAAAGGGAAAAGATAGCCATAACTGTACTTTTGACTCCCTGGTTTGCGTCACGGCCAGCAGTCCGCATCCACTCAGTTCGATTGTTGTTGATAGTAAAGGCGGATATAGCCATGGGATCACGCCCCCAATGCACATTAAACCCACTAAGTTTTTGGGTGATTGGGAGCAAAGCCTGGGAAAGTAGGTCCCTCACCGTCTGCAACTCGTGAGAAAAGTCTACCACATGGGTGTCAATATTACGTTGATGGGTATACTGGCGAATGTCGAGGGAATCCTCAGTGCGGATCTCGACCTTGGAAATCCCCAGATTGTTCATCACGTCTTGCACACTCTCAACCGTCGAGCCGGGCGTGGCGGTCAGGGCCAAGACGCGGAAGCTTTTGTTAAAGTTCATGATGCGGCGGCAAGCCTTAGCTGCACTGTGGTTGCCTGTAGCACGGTGGGCCTCATCAATTACCAAAAGACAGATGGATTTGGGATCGGCATAGCCACGGGAGATGTCATTTTCCAGTGTCTGGGGGGTGGTGAAGATGACTCGCCGGCTGGCCCAGACCTCGGCTCGGACTGCAGGTCGCACGTTTCCCATCAAAATGGACGTATCGTGTTTGGGGATGCCCGCGACTTCATAGCAGGCGTTGATCTGCTGCGATACTAGTGGCCGTGTGGGCGCGACGAACACCAGCCTTGCGCTTTTTGTCCAGCGGTAGTAGTTGAGCATGACAGTAGCAGCAATCAGGGTTTTTCCAAGGCCAGTGGGCAGAGCCACAAGCGTGTTGTGGAAGAGACTAGCGTGCACAATGTTGAACTGGTAGTCACGAACATCGCCCAGGTTCATAGGGTACTGCCAGGTTTTGAGGGCCTCGCGGTCAAGTTCATGGTGCGTGGCTTCTTCTTGGGGCCCTCCTCGATACTGGCGGCCTGAGGCAGTGTAGGAGTCCTCGGCATCGCCAACGCCGCCGTATAACGTTGTCTGGCGCATTTTCCCGTTGGCACCGGCCTGTGGAACGCCATGATACATTATAATTTCGCGGCCATTAGACGACGAGTGCAGCGCTCGTTTCTGGTTCAGTTTCTGGACAGTTGAAGAAGGCTGGCACATGGTCGTAGCCGAGCCAGAGGACGAGATGAGCTGAGACGTTTGCAAAGAATGTGAGCGTGACTGCTGCGAAGCATTTGCATGCTGAGACTGGGGTACACGGTCTGAAGAAATGGATAACGGGAGGCCACCACGGGCCCGTGCAGGGCTTAGGATGCTTGAAGGGGGCGAGGGTCTTGATAGTGCTTTAGGGAGGGGACTGGAAGTAGTGATGTGATGGGAATTAGAAATAGCAATATTCACAGGTAGATGTGGCGGCTGGGAGAACTGTAAAGGGTTTGTTTTTGATTGTTGTGGTACGGGGGCTGCGAACTGTGGAGGCTCAGACTCGACCAAGGCCATGAGTAGGTCATCGTCGCTAATATCGTCAAACTCGTCGTCCATGTCGGTATGGTATGGTGGATGGATGGATGGATGGCTAATGTGAAAAGAGCAACAAGCAGGTAGCCGTGTTGAGCGGGCTTTTAGGGAGACGGATTACACACACGCATAGACAACCAAGTAGTAAGTCGCTGTCACACCATAGAAACAAATAAAGAGAACAAGAAAAGGCCCGCTTGTATTCGTTCGTATTCGTAGTATCGCTTAGATGTCCAGTGTCTGAATAGAGGCGTCGTGCCGGCAAAAAGCTGATACCATACGCGTCGCCCTCAAATCCGCATCGTGGGCCATCCTCACGCTGTCACGTGACCTTAAATACGGGGCCTACGCGAGTGCTCAGCCAATCAAGGCACATGCCCTTGCCCACAGTAGAGAGCTTTGGGGCGCTGCAGGCGGCAACAGGCACTTGCCGCAAAGGCTAAAAGCTGCAACGCCCGTTCTTGCCTTTATTTTCAGTGGGGCCTTTTTCTCTGGTCTTGGTGTACCAAAACGTCATGACTGCCTTTTTCCTCAACATCACAATTTTTCCTCCTTCCTATTTCTCACATTCGCAAACCAGCCAGCCAGCCAAAACAGCCGCCACGATCCAGCCACAAAAGAGACACGATCTCTACCAAAGCTTGCATAGCCCTTGATCGAGCTTCATTGCGTCACGTTTCTCTCTTGGTACCCAGTGCGTGGCTTTTTAGCCTTATTCTTTCTTTTAATTTATTAGCCTTGTTTTTTCTTGTCGGCGGGAAAACTCTAGCCCAAGCAAGGCGCGCCAAAATACTTCTTCCGTCTTCTGCGTGCTTCCGCGTGTGTCATACAGACAGCATACGTCGGGAAAGGCGACATCATATAGAATACTTGGCATTTGTCGCCCTTCGCCGTGTGTGCCTTTGCTTTGCCTTTGCTTTTTATTAGCTAGGCCCTCCGCAGCCGTCTCTTCCCTTGTCGCGCTCAATCAAAAGAAGAAGAACAAAAAGCCCGTTCTTTTCACACCTTCTATTTGCGACAGCCTCACATCAAGCAAACTTTGCGCGTTTGCTTTCCAGCGCCATCCAGTTCCACACTCTCGCTACACCACTCGCGCCCATCCTCTTGCCCCTGCCCAACTTTTCGGCTGGCCTTCTTTTCCTCCTCCGCCCGGTCTCCCGAATTCTCGCATCGCCATGGCTCCTGGTGGTCGCAACAACCGTGGCTCTGGCTCGACTCGTACCAGCACCAATGGAAACAAGTCTTCCCGCACCGTTGGAAATTCAGGTATCAACAAGCGCCGCGGCACAAAAACCGATCTCGATGGCGATCTAGATATGGACTCGGGAAGCGTCCGTCGTACAGCCACCACCGCGACAAAGGGTCGGAACGCCAATGCAGGCCGCAATACTCGCGGATCTGCCCCTAGCCGCATTTCTTCCAACAACCTCGATGCTATATCCAAACACTTGGCGGGCGATGATACAAGGCCCTCGCGACGAGGAAACAACCATCAAAACAGCAAGACGCCCTTGGTATGGCTGCGGGTGACTGGCCTCCAGGA
The DNA here is from genome assembly GCA_002018265.1 of Ceratocystis harringtonii. NCBI lineage: Eukaryota > Fungi > Ascomycota > Sordariomycetes > Microascales > Ceratocystidaceae > Ceratocystis > Ceratocystis harringtonii. Next base: position 41,365 of record MKGM01000167.1, on the reverse strand, counting down.
AAGCAAGGCTGTCACCAACTCAGACGGTGGTATCGCTAATCTGCTGCAGTTTATGGAGCGCAAAGCCAGCTCTAATGCGGGTCGCTCGGCCTCCAAACCCATCGCAATCAGACAGGTAAGCAATGCAAAGCGAGTGGAGATCATCGAGGATATCGGCGGCGTCCATGTCATTGCCACTTTTAGTATCAATCCTAGCCACGGCATTAGCATCATATGTATGGGTGGACAGTTGAGGCTCAGCAGGCCATGTTGTTGTTATCTTGAGAAGCAATGGAGTTTCCTTTCCAAATATGCTGTATTTGTATCCAGGCATAGCCACGCAGTATCTTTTTTGCCTTCATGTAGCCCGCCGTGCCTGAAGGCTAATACAACGGAAACCCCCTCCCTTCTCCCTCTCCTGTCATTGTGTAGCAAGCCCCAGCCGTCTATCTTTCTTTCTTTTTTTTTTTCTTTCTTCTCTCTCTGTCTTCTACTCTGCTCTCTGTTCTCTCCCCTATGACATGCCACATCTCGTCTCTCCGTATACCAACGCCACTCTTCGTCAAGAGCTCCCTATAGAACCTTAAAACACGTAGACTTCACCCTGCTAACATGACTCCACGCAGTATCGCCACATCGACCCTCATGTACTCGTCGCAGCATCGGCAGACGATGTTGAAGCCCTACGATCCATCAATAATCTTGTGTTTGCTGGTGCTACACTCATAGTTGAGGATTGCCCGCCCCCGGACAGTTCTAACTCCCAAGGCAAGAGCGCGTTTACCCTTGAGCTTGAAAACACACTCAAGGGCATCCTTGCAGAGCGCTATGTGGCCGACGGCAAACTTCTCAAGCTTGACTCACTGGCCGAAAACCAATTCATCAAGTCTAGTGGGCTTATGGCCAACACAGAGCGCGCTGGCAAGCTCTTCCAAAGCCTGATGAAGATCTGCAACGACCTTTTTAAGACCCGGTCGGCCAAGCAGGAGGCTATTGAAAGCATTACCATTGCCGGAAACGGCATCAGCAATGTTTCGCAGGTTGAGTGTCTCGCTACCACTTTCCCAGACCTCAAGAATCTGGACCTCAGCAACAACCTTATTGCCACCATGCGCGGCATTGATAGTTGGAGGTCCAAGTTCCAGAAGCTCGAGACTCTGTTCATTTCGGGAAATCCACTCGAATCCACAGCCTCTAACCACATCAAAACTCTGCTTACATGGTTCCCCAAGTTACAAAACATCAACGGAAATGTGGTGAGGACTGCGGAGGAGATCAGATTGGCGGAAGAGGCAGCTCGGCCCCATCCCATTCCACAGGCTGGCACCGACTTTCGAGATGAGCACGGCGTAGCCCAGGCCTTCCTGCTTGACTACTTTGCCCTCTACGACACCGACCGGGATGCACTAGCCTCCAAGTACTACGACATGGCCAGCACTTTTTCTCTTGCTGTTGATATTGTCGGTCCTCGAGACAAGGCCCTCCCAGTTCTTTCATGGTCTCCCTACCTACGGTCATCCCGCAACCTCAAAAAAATCACCACTTTTAGCGGGCGCACACAGCGTCTCTTTACGGGCAGCAACATCATCAGACAACTCTGGAAGAATCTCCCACGCACATCGCATCCCAACATTACCACCGACCTCAACAAGTTTGTCGTCGACTGCCACCCGCTGCCAGGCCTTCGCGATCCCACCGGTGCGTCGGCTGTTGGTGTTGATGGCATGATTATTATTTTGCATGGCGAGTTTGACGAACAGGAAAAGGACACCAATAACATTGGCAAGCGGTCTTTTTCACGGACCTTTGTTCTGGGTCCGGGCGTTCCTGGCGCCAATCCTATCCGTGTTGTTAGCGACATGCTGTCCTTGAGAGCATATGCCGCAGTACCCAACGTCTACAACACGCCCGCTGCTGCCGCTCCCGCCGCTGCTGCTGCCCCTGCCGCCACCACCGCTATGCCTGCTGCTGCTGCTTCGGGCGTTGTAGTTCCTGGTGCCGCCGTTGCGGCTCCGGATCAGAAGGCCATTATCGAAGAGCTGTGCAAGCAAACCCGCATGGTTCCCATGTATGCCGAAATGTGCCTGAGCGATCCTAATGTTAACTGGAACTTTGAAAAGGGCTTGGCTCTTTTTAATGAGCGACGAGTATGTTTCATCGCTGTACCTCCGATATCCAGTTTTGCAATCTAACTAACGTTTTGGGTTTTAGGGCAATCTTCCTCCTGATGCTTTTATGGCTTAGCATCAGACTTGAGCAGGACCACGAGCGAGCGAGCCATATACCGCATGGCCTCTAAGTTTTGGTCTGCCCTGTCTAATTAATTACATGACATTGGGCTCTCATGTCTTGCTACGGCCACTGGTCGTGGCAAATCTCATCAATTTATCTCGCATCTCTGTTTTCTCACAACGACCACAACTAGACAAACAAGCAAGAAAGCAAAAGTAAAAATAGAAATAAAAATAAAATCTGTTGGGGGGGGAGGCATGAATACAAACATATCAAGGAAAAAAACAAGGAAAGTCACGACCAAAAAAAGAGACAAAACAGATGGACATCATCAATACTACAGAAGAGACGGGTGTGTCTCTTCCTCGACTCTCTGGCCTACCACGATCACCTTCTATCTCAGATACAAAAACCCTACCTCACGAAGGTTTGTCGACAGCTTTTTTTCTTTTCTATTTCTTTCTTGCTATGATTTCTCAATATCAACATCTACTACATAGTGTCTCGTCCACACCGACTCGAAAGGCCACAATGGGATCATCTCTCCTATTTTCTTTTCTTCCTGTTTGATTGCATGGCGCATTTTTCTACTTTCCTGTGTTCCTTTTTGTTCTTTAGCCGCCCTTCTTGCTTCTGTCACGATTAGTAAGGCGCATTCTCATAATTTGCGGCGTTGGCTTGGTTGGTGTTCTCATTGCAGTTTTTTTTCTTTTTTCTACCAAATAAATGTATCATGAAGTCCAAAGATTGCTCTGTGCCCCATGTTCCATGACCGATCTAGCCTGCACCAGCTCTAACAGGATGCTTAGATGCGCGTGTGTGCAGTGTAGCAGAGAGGCTTTCAGCTTCCACGCGCAAGCCCGCCGTGATTGGTGCTTTCCAGTCGCGCAATCTAGATGATCCTACTTCTAAAAAGAAGGAACTTGGCTTTACCTTGTTTCACAGCCCCTTATGCCCGCAAATCATTCCTTGTGATGTTATAAACAACAAGTCGGATGGTATGCAACCCCGCCGGGCCTCTCGCGCATCTTCTACTGGGCCAGAAATATGTTAATATAGATACACATTTGGCGATTCCAGCCGTAAACCCTCCATATAGCTTTTGATTCCCTGATGGCCTCTGTTGTGCCGTTGACAGATTCCACCCGGGCATCTTTTTTGGATCCCATGGAAGCGGCGCTGGCTCTACCTAAGAGCCTGTCAATGTCCTTTTTATAGTAACAAACCTCCTCATTTGCTACTTTTACTACCGTAGGGTTAGGGTACAGCGTGTCACAGCAGAAACTCCCTCGCTGAGCGTCTTTCCAACTCAGCCCACCCTTGCCTCATCTGCATAAACAACAAGCAGGCGCGATAAAGAAAGGAGGCTAGTAGCTGCATAGTGTTGTACTGAGAGCTACCTGCCTCCTCGTAGAGCCAGTAATATTTACATGGTATTATGTACATATACATGTGCCGGCATACCTATACCTGCGGCATTCCCATCAGCACGATCCGAGGACTTTGTTTTGTTTTGTTTTCTTCTTGCTTCCTTCTTAGAAGAGAGAAGCCACTTATGGTCTTCTCGTTGGATACGGGGCTCAATCCAGAAGAAAATGAGAATTTAAAAAGGCCGACATTCTAGGCCAATCGCCTCCCTGTTCACGTCAGGCGGGTGTCATCCATCACCACCAAGTAGAAGGGTATTACCCAATCATAGAGACTTCCTTCATAGAGCAGCACGTCTTTGCGGCCTGTCCCTATTTTTGGTGGTCAGAAGGCTAATAAGCTAAGCGCAGGCCCGGAGATAGAAGAAAAGCATGGAAATAAGGCGAAAACAAGCTGCATCCATAGTTCTCGTTGATTGCTTTTCTCTTGGACCCCCTCCACCCCCTTCTTCATCCTTATCCCAAACAAGGAGCCCAGCTTAATCCGACGTCGCAATCTCGCCAGGAGAGACATCGAAGCTTAATGTTCCGAGCAAGAGCTCGCACTCTTACAGCAACATAATGGCGTGGGAAATTTGACAGATGAGCAGTTGAGCCATGGCAAAAGGGTTTTGTGGCATCGTTTAGGCTGTCCAAAGCGACAGCCCTGCTTCTTTTCCATCGTGTCTTCTCCGATGGCCTCTTTCTGGTTTTCTCTTCTTCGCCATCTTGGTCTTCAACGGCGGCTTAGAATAACGCTGCTAAAAACAGGAATATGCGGCACAGGAGAAGAGAGGGAATAAGGTATAGGGTATATAAGTGATGGGCTATCAGAGCCTATAATGGCGCCCCAGCCTGCTGTAAAGAGCCCAATGCTTCTAGCTAGCGCATAAAGTGCTAAGAAGCTTTGCCCCAAGAAGAGGGGCCCCGAATCTAGCACCAAAGCTGTAGGGAGCAGGCCCTGAGCTTGGCTCGCTGGCACCAAGGCCGTTTCATATAGCAAGGAACAGAACAAGGTACATAGTCTGATGGGTATGGTAGCAGTTACAGCTGTAAGTAGCAATAGCAGTATCATATTTTTTTTTCTTTCCCTTTGGTACACCAAACAAGTTGGTCCGAAGACAGTAAAATGCCTCATTTCGAATCTCGTGTGGAGTTCTGGGAAGTGCTAGTACGTCGTAGTGTGCTGCGGTAAGATTATTGTATTATCTCGACTAATCCAGGGCTGGACTCTAAAGGTCGGGGGACGTGTTAGAATGCGATAATGACTGCACCAGAAGGGCTAGAAGGACACGCGAAAAGACCCTGAAAATGGGCCTCATTAGGGTTAACGCAAGAGCAGGTCACCTGCACAGCCGAGACAGCTAGTAACAGCTAAACTGATTCTGGAGAGTCAATGCACAAATAGGGAAATGTCAGGTCTATGGTCTGCTTACGAAGATTTAACAAGCCTATGAAGGGGGCCGCGAAGGCTCACGTAGACAACACTAATGTCATACAAGACAAAGGGAAGGAGGAAGACGGAATAAAAATCAGGAAGGAGGAACGGAAAACCCCCCCCCCCCCCCATTTTTAATAAAGCAAGTTTGTGCGCCGCACCATTCGACTTGGGATTCACGGGATCGGCAACTGAGTAGTCGCAAATCCGGGCGACTGCCTTTGGTATGACCTAAGGCAGGAAGGTCGGAACAAGAGCAGAAACCAGAGACGGCGGTAGATTGTTAGAGTTTTTGTCTGACTATGGAACACCCTGAACTGATCTCATTATCTTGTCTTTCCCTTCTTTGGTTCCATTTTTTTTTTAATTTTTTAATTTGCTTCTGCCTTGCGCTGTGCAGATGGGCTGTTTCAGTGCTCTTCCCCTACCGTGGATGCTGCGGTGGCTTTTTGTGTCAAAGGGAAACAAGACAGAAGATAATCTTGCTTTTCCGTTGTTCTCTGATCTGCCCGGCAGAAACTTGACCTGCAGGACAGGGCACACATACGCACAAAAAAGAATTGCATGTAGGTACGGATTTGGCAGTTGCCTGAAAAAGAACAATGACATACGACAGGGACCCAGTAAGCAAAGCACCCACTTTTTTGGTCTGTTCCTGTCGCCATTGATTCCTTACTTTTGAGAATGGGATGGTAGAAGATGGACAGGCGAATGACTACGGTCGAAGACGGACAGGCGAATGACTACAGCAGATGAAATAAAGTACAGTGTATGCAATATTACGTTCTGTAGCCGAATGGCGACTAGTCTGTAAGAGGACCTTGGCGCCTAACCGACGAGGCTAGCGGCAGCACAGGTGCAGCTTTTGTCAAAGCTACAATTTACGGACATGTGCTAGAGTGAGTGTGCATCTCTCTGCCATAGGGGCATATGGAAGAGAAGAGAAGGGGGAGAAGAAGAAAGCAAAAGCAAAAGCAAAGGCAAAACACGAAAATAAAAATAAAAATAAACGCGACAGTTCTTGGTGGCCGCAGCTAATGAACAAGACAGAAGACAGCCCACGCATGCTTACAGAGGTACCTTTTTGTGTGCAGATTGAAAGTCGTAGCACAAAACCTAGTTGGGGGGCTAGGGCCCACTGGGATGTCAGATCTTCTTCCCCTTTTGTCCTTCGCCCTTCCGTGTCCCTCAATTTCCTTATTCCTTTTCTCTTCCACCACTAGTCGTCCATTCTCTGGCCTCCTTCTCTGTGTTGAACATACGCCAGCCGCCAACATTGACTCTGGCAACGCCTTTCACGATGAAAAATAGCCGCTCTAATAATTGACACTGGAGAGGCGAAGGTACTTCCTCCTCTTACTCTTCCTCTATTTTTCCCCCCTCCCCCCATTTCTTTCCTTTCCTTTCCTCGCTTTATTCCCCCTGCGGCCCTGCTGTGCTCGAGCGTCTGGCTGCTTTGTGCACACCCCTCGAAGGTGTATCAGAATTGCAGGGTGCAGGGCCTTCAATGTGCTACAGCAGGTCAGGGTATGCTCTGGCTGGCCGGTTGCTGGTGGTCACTTGTGGCTCTTGCTTCTTGACCTCTGGCCTCTCTCCTCTTCTGCGCTCAGTAGACAGCCAGCCAGCCAGCTAGCAGCCCAGGTAAAAAGATACGGATGGAATAACCAGGGTGGATGATGGGCGCGCGAGAGAGAGAGAGAGAGAGAGAGAGAGAGAACAGAGACAGAGACAGAGACAGAGACAGAGACAGAGAGCGAGACAACAAGGGGCGTGCGGCTTTCTCCTTGTTCTCCAGAGCTCGTCACTGGCTCTCCGCTTTTTTTCTCTCCTCGCTCGTGTTTTGCATTTGTTCCCGAGTTTCTATTTTGCTACTTTTACTGCTTTTTCTTCCTTTTCCCTTTTCTTCTTCTGACTCTCTTCTCTCCTTCTCTTCCTTCTCTGCCTTTTGATTCTTAGTCGCATCTTCTAAACTTGGCTGGTCGTAGCCTGCATTGAATGCACATGCTCCAAAACTTTCCCCATAATCTGTGCCATAGCCACACCAACACCACACCATAATAACCCAAGTCTCTCTTCTTCTTCTTTTCTTTGTTTCTTTTCTCCTCTTCTTTCCCTTCCATTCTCTCCCTTTCTGCATACTGCGCACTTTCATTTAATCCTTTTTTCTTTTCTTTTCATTTGGGCTTTTGGTTGCCATCGTTGTTGATATTACCACCATCGTCAGCATCTTATCAACAGACGCCTTTTTTGTGCTCGCCAGCAAAAAAGAAAGCCACCAAAGATAAAAAAAAACCAAACTGGAACAGTCCTTCCTTTCTTGCTCTTTCTTCGTTCTTCATCTGGACCGACTCGACCCTCTCGGCGCCTGTCCCATATTTTTGCTGTTTTTATTTTCAAAAACTTCGACGGTCGACTCGCCGACTTCTCTTCTTGCTTCTTTCTCTTCGACTTGACCCTTACAACTGCCGCCCTATCCAGTCTCGCCTTAATCGATAATCAGAAACTTCTCGTCTTAGTGGGTGTAGTTGCTGACAGTCTCACACTTCAACTGCTTACAAGGTTGTCTCATGCTCCCTTGTCAAACACCACTACTGTTTCTTGCCTGGCGATAATAGGAATACCCTACGCTTCGTTTTCTGGAGTGCAAAACTCGCAAGTCAATTTGGCTTTATCTTCTAGCGACAAACTTTTATTATACTCAGAACATACGTCCAAGACCCAACAGTCGAGGCTTATTCTCATGCATCGAGGACCTCCCTAGCATAACCCTCTTGCTCATATACGACGCCATAATCCTTCCGGCCACATTGGGTTGTGCTTTGATATACACGCGCATCTGATTTATTTGATATACACGACTACTACTACTGATATTTTCTTAATTCTCAATCTTGTTTCGACTCACCATGTCGTACAAGAGCAGCCCCATCTCCTTGGCTGGAGCTTGCACTGTTATCCACGATAATGTTCTTTACGCTTACTCTGCCAACGGCTTTGTCAAGTTGCCTCTGAAGAATGGCGCCGAATGGACAAAACTAGCCTCCGGAGAAGCTGTCTCGGACGCTACTTGTGTTGGGGCCGAGGCTACTGACGCCTCCAAATCTGCCCTATATATCATGGGCGGCACCTCGACCAATGGCGACTACAATGGCATCCAGAGATACGTCTATTCCACTGGTACCTGGGAAACCCTTTCTACTACGGATCCCGTTCTCAAAAACCGCAAGGGCATGTCCGCGGCTTATATCCCTGCTACGGACTCCTTTATCACATATGGCGGACGCACTGATGGCACTTATGGTGTCGATTCCCAGACCTTTTCTATCAAGGCCACTGCCCCTTACACTGTCACTTCGGCAGTCAATCCGTTTTCATACACCCTGCAGACTCCTATCATGCTGGGCTGGGTTGACGGTGAGGTTTTGCTGGCTGGCGGTAGCACAACGAATCTTGATCTCATTATTTACAACGCTGGAACCAACACCTGGAGACAGTCTGGAGGTAGCTTGGCGGACCCTGTTGCAAAGGTCACCAACAAGGGCTATCTTCAAAAAGGCGATGATGGAAGCAAAAGCTTATACACTTTCGACCTTGCCCAAACCCCCGTCCGCGTGACGCGCTCGGTCATCGTTGATGCCACGGGTGGCTTTGTTACCAAGTCCAACACCATTGTTGCTGCACGTGAACTCTCCAGTGCTAACTGGCCGGCATACAATGGTACCTTTGCGCCGGCGTCCGCGTCTGGCGAGGCTTACTCGGCTGCTGCCAACAGCGATGGCCATGTGTTTTTCCTCACTAGCGATGCTTCAAATCCCGTGTCTGCTTTTGATGCTACCCAAAACTCTTGGGTCGATGTTGACTCTGAGCTGGCTGGCCAGAGTGTGTTGATTGCGGACATCAGCTCGTCTACCACTTCTGGATCCTCTACTACTACTTCTAGATCCTCTACTACTACCTCTACCGCTTCTTCCTCGGGATCCACTTCAGCCACTACTTCATCGGCCTCTAAAACTATATCGTCTTCTTCCATTACTTCCTCCGCCTCATCTAGAACATCCGGAGCCTCCACTACTAACAGCTCCTTGAGCGCCACTGCCTCCTCTACAGAGCTGGGCGCTGCCTCTTCCGAACCAAGCAAAGGCGGTCTATCGTCTAACGATGTTCTGGGCATTGTCTTGGGATCTATCCTTGGCTCTATTCTGTTGCTGGTCGGAATTCTATTCTTCATCAAGAAGGCTCGCCGTAGAAAGGGCTACACTGGAGAAAAGAACCGTCCTCACAATGAGTTCTCCAATGCCGAGAAGAATATTGGTATGGGAATGGCCAGCGAGCAATTTGTTGACTCTATGGGCGCTGGCCCTCGTGCCAGAAACAACACCGACTCTGTTGGGTCGCTTGCTATATTCGGCGGAGCTGGTGCTTCCGCTGCTGCCCGCAGTGCTTCGCCGGCCTTTAGTGCTGGAGGTGGCAATGCCAAGAACCTTCGACGCAAGCCTTCTGACCCCCAAAGCAACAATATTGCCAAGAACTTGAAGAGCACTATTAGCAAGCCCATTATGGCCAATGACAGCAGTCTGATGGCTGGTGGTAAGGACAGAATCAGCATCAACACTCCTGGTCGTAGCCCCCCTCTTCCTCCAGGCAGTCAGCCTGCTCCTGCTCTAGAAAGACCTACTATGGACGATGCGACTCGCCGCAGCTCTGGCTGGAACAAGTACTGGTCTCAGGGCAGTGGCGCGCTGAATGCTTTGAGCTACGGCCAAAACGACGATGATGGTGCCACGTCACACTACCCGTCGACCTATTCTGCCGTGGACAACATTAATCGCCGCACCCAGGACTCTGCTACCGTCCCCCCCTTGATTATGCCTCATGAAGGCCGGCCTGAGCTCAACCGTGTTGCTTCTGGCAGCCCTACTGTGTCTCACTACGCCAAGTACGCAACTGCACAGGCACAGGTAGCCGCAATTGAGCGGCCAGTGTCCGACGCACAGTCGGCTTACTCGTCGGGCGTGGCACCATCAGTGCAGGAGGCATGGGGGCCTATCTCGCAGCAAAAGGCATGGGGTGCTGATAGCGTCTACGGCGCTCACGGGCAGAACGTTGCTGGCGGAATCGCACATGAGGGGGGCCGAAACCAAGATCCCAGGCTAGCCATGACTACGCAATCGTCGGACATGAGCTGGCTGAACCTGGGCGAGTACAAACGAGCCAACAATTAAAAAAGGGCTGATTAGATCAAGTCGTGATTGGTAACAGGATGAATGGGTAAGGGGACGGGGATGGGAGAGACGAGCTCATGCATAGTCTTGTGGCATGGGCTTGGTTGTATCTTTGCCCTGTGGCTCCCCCCCTCTCTTTGCGCCTGGCCGGGCTAGGTTGGTCTTGTCCTTTTTTTTCTTCCTTTTTTTCTTCCCTTTTTCCTTTTCTTGCTTGCTTTTTACGCCTATGCCTTGGGGGTTAATATTGATTTTGTCCTTGTTTTCTTTTGTTTCCTGTTTGCCAGCGTCTGTCTGCTTTGCTTGTCAAATGGAGCCTCCCCAGAAAATCACAGACGGGCCCCCCTCTCCTATCTGCAAACAACTCGACAGAGTTGTGTCTGTTTTTATTTTTCCATTTCTTTGAAGATACCCATGTCCCATTTTCTTCCTTCTGTGTACTTGAGCTTCTCTTGTATCCATTCATGCAGGCAATCTTCAATTTTCGAACCCAACCAACGTCTCCATCTCTGTTTTTGTATCCCCTTTTCCCTTCAAGGTTTCCAACCACTTTCATTTGACTATTTCATTTGCCCTTAACTAGTACCTGTTCCATATTATACTTCTTCTTTGTCTCATATAACCATGCTATGTTTTGACCTTTCTGTGCATGTTGGTTATGCTACTGTGTTTGTAACAAGTAGGGAAATGGGATCGCCCCCTCTCGGGGTTGGACTTCACAGGTATAGTTTTTCTTCCGGTGGCTCCTGTGATCTGGGAGATTTCCTTGTCGCCATTTTGCATATTGAAGAGCATGCTGTGACGTATCAATATTGCATGTGAATATGGTTTTGTGGGCCTATAGAGTGAGTAGTAAGTAGGTTGGTCGTGTTGCACACATAGCAACTCTGCGTTGTTTGCTGCCGGGGTTGTCTGGCCATTTTATCTTTTTTCTTGATTGGCTGAGGATGTGATGTTTGTCTATTAAGTTGCCTGCCTGCCTGCCTGCCCGCCTGCCTCCTGCCTGTGTGTCTTTGTTGTCTTTGTTGCCTTTCTTTGACTTTTGACTTGTGTCTTCTTTGTCTGGCCCTTTAGTTGCCACTTTTCTGTGGCTTTGTCCTACACGCAAGAAGGGGACTCTGCCCGCCCCACCTTTCTTGTCTTTTGACACCAACCAGAATCCTTTGCCTTGTTTAATCAAACATTTCTTTCTTTTTTTTTCTTCTTTTCCTTTTCTCTGAATGCAAACAACAGACAAGCTTCAATCTTTTCCTTCTTTTAATCCCACAAGTCCTTCGTCTTTCCCCTCTACAACTCGTGCGCCTTGTTTTCTTTTGGCTTTCCATACCACGCCATCAAGTTTCTCTTTCTTCTAGCCTTGGGCACCCCCCCCCCTCCCCCAATATATTGATACCTCCTCAACAAACTCTGTTCTCTATTGCGAAGACACCACAATACTTCCCTGCGTCTAAACCTTGCTGCCTCGTCAAACTCGCAATCTCTGTTCTCTTCAATCGCCCCGGTCTCTCATCATCATGGAATCACCACTTCCCCTTTCGCTACAAGGCCTTGTGCCCGATGACATTGTCGCTCTGATCCAGACACATGTCTTCTCCCCCTCTTCCCCATTACAACAGCTGCGTCGCTCTGCTACTATCCTCGTACAGTCTGCCAGTGCCTACGCTACACCCCTGCTTGATGCCGAGTCTACATCGTCGCTAGTGCCGCTACTTTCCCTGGGTGTCTCGTTCGGCATCGCTCTATTGGTCCTCATGTGGGTGTATCGTATGATTGCCTTTTGGACACGTCTGGCGCTGCGGGCCGTGTTCTGGGGCATTGTCTTTGCTATCACTGCGTCTGTGTATCAACGGGGCCCGGGGAATTGCATGGCTGACTTCTTTGACGCCATCGGCAAGGTTGTCGCCTATGGCTCGTTTGTCAAGGATATCTGGATGTCCGAGTACGAGCGATGGGAGGCTCAGGCCGAGGCTACACGTGCCGCGAGACGGTGAAACCTCGCCCTATCTTTCTACCTTTGACGCCCTCGATTCTCGTATCTTTTCCTGTGTCTCCCGGCAGCTTCTTTCGTCCTAGACTTGCTTCTGGTCCCACTAAAACAGGACTACAGGACGGCGGTCACGTGACAATACGGCAGATTGCAGCCGCGAATTGGATTGATTGATATCCCAGACGGGATCTTGCTGATTTGACTACTTCCATCATGAAGAAGCAGGGCAAGGAGGAGCGGCGCAAAATGATGTCATGTGGCCGTTATAGCTATTGCTATCGCTACCGCTACATTCTATTGTCCCTGGCTATTCTGGACACGATATGACCCCGTTATGATTTGATGTCTGGTTTTCTTATCCCCTTACTTGCTTGCGGTTTTTTCTTTTGCTTTCCCCCATCTATCGTCTCTTGTTCTCCTGCTTATCTCTTTCCCACTGACCTTTTCCCGTTGCTATCTTCTATTTGTTCCGCGGGACATCCCGTGTCATATTTTGTTTTCTGGCGCTTTTTCTCGGCTGGATATTGGCTCTTTGGTGTACCTTTGGCATTGCTCTTCTTTCCCGCTTTCCGTTTTCTCTATTTAGTTGTAGTTAAATTCGCAAACAACTCTGTATGTCTCTTCTATCTCTATAATACATCATTCTCACAAGCACAATAGCACGTAGTTTCTGTCGTGGATCCTGAAAGACTTGCTCTAATAAACCTCCCGTCCTGCCCGTGATATAGAGTAAAGAAGTGAACAAGCATGTGTATGTCGCTTTCCCCGTGAAACGCCGTAGAAGTAATAACATGAAAAAAAAAAGAAACCACCCTCCTCCCTTCAAAAAAAAAAAACAGGGACGTAGACATGGGAGATCCTTTTGAAATGCTCGTCTCAACTGATAATGTAGATGGCACTAGATTTTAGTCCTCAATATAATCGGCACCGTCGTATTCCTCATCATTGGGATCCTTGGGTTCTTGTGCCTCGTGGTACTGGATGATGTCGTCAATGAAGCTCAGAATGGCATGGACACTGTCCTCGTCAGTGACGTCAAGCTTAAGATAGTTAACCATGCTGAAGCTTTCAATCATCTGTGCCACGGCACGATTCAGTCGTCTGAAGCTAGCACCACGCATGACAAGGTCCTTGTTCAAGGGGTTTGCTGCGTCTTCGGGCTTTTGCTTAGCTTCCAACTCTGCGTCAGCTGCCTCCGCCTGGCGCATCACAGGATCATCCTCAATCAGTGACGCATCGGGAGTCAGGAAGCGCTTGAGGTCGGTTTTGTGCACTTGGTCTTTGACTAAATCCATCTTGGACAGAATATTCAAATGCGGAATCTCTAACATCAGCATGGCACTCATGGCACTAAGTGTACCAGAGAAAAACTTGGCGCGGTCAACAACAAACGTCGCCTCGAGAAGATAGGTAGCACACAGCCGGATGTCAAGGGCTCCCGGCTGAGAGAGAAATCGGACAAGAGTAGGCAGCACGGGGATGTGAGTATAGAGCTCGATTTGTCCGGGCATATCGAAGATGATGAGATATTCTTCCGTCAAGCTTTCCAGGGCTTCAGTAAGAAAATCTAGGTTTTCCATGAGGAACTCGAAGCAGTAGATAAGGCCGCCATTGGGGCCAAGTCCCATCTCTTCCATGACGTCCTCAAGAGAAATCAGGTCCTTGATGTCCAGATCGGGGGTATGTTCAAAAGACTCGGCCGCAGGGTCGAGGTTGACGTAGAATGCAGACCGGCGATTAAGCTGCAGATGCGTGATCAAAGCGGCGCTGAAGGTCGACTGCAGTGGCCATTTGTCAGCCTAACATCTAAACAAAGCCCAAGCATCCTGTCGTCATCCCTGGGTTGAGAGCAGAATGCGTCTTCTTACCTTGCCTGCACCTGCAGGGCCCATGACCATTACTCCATATTTACTCATGATTCGAGACTATGACTTCCGATGCGGCGCAAGATAATATTGAAGCGGCTGTTAGTTCGGGTTGTCGCTTTATGTATGTAGATAAAAGGATGGAAGAAATGGAAAAGTCCAGACAAGCAATAAGAAGAAAATCTTAGTCTGAAGTTTAGCTTCATGCATTGACGTAGTGGAAGCACAAAAAGGTGGGTCTGAAGTGCTTGAGTGAGAGTATAGGGTTATGGTGGGCTGTTGTTTAGGGTTATACATAGACTGGTAGGGTTGGGGCTGTCTGTCTGTCGCTGTCTGTCACTGAGAGGACGAAGACCTAGTTTTGTCAATGCAGACCCATTGCTGATAATGAGCCCGATAGCGCAATCGATTGTGTCTGTATGACACATCTCAAGCTACGCGGCTTCGGTAGAAGCTTGAGCCTGAAGTAGGCCAAAGCGAGGCCATAACAGACGCCTGATATGAAGTTAAGTCATACGCCTTCGACGCTTGAGCACATACTACGCACCAGAAAAACCCCGCGCCTTGCTATCAAGCAGTACATGTATGTGCTTTGAAATGCGTACAAAATGCGTACAGCAGACAAAGCAAGAAAGCATGTGAATGCAAGGGGCAAGAGAGATTGCCTGAGTTGTTGACATATCGCTTCTCTACCAAATCGGTTGCTGAAGGCTAGCCAAGGCTAGAACTAGAAGTCAGCACCAGTTGTAAACATGGCTGACCTGACCGCTGGTTCTCCCTTTTTCCCTACTACCTAATTTGTTTCCCCCCATCACGCTTAGCAAATGAAAGCTACAAGCAAGCAGCACAGACACGCCCTGGTAGCTCGTCTGTCATCTTTGCTGTACTGCTGTACAAGGACGCCAAAATACAACACAGCAGGGTTGGCAGGTTGGGGGAGAATGTTGGGGAGGGGCTTGCTGAAAGCTAAGCGAGCCAGCCAGCCATGCAAGCAGAACAATGCCACAATTTTTTGCAGCGAGCTATACAGCTTGCTCTACAGCTCTGCGACAGCTCTATAGCAGCCATATAGCAAGCAACAAGAAGATAACACAGTAAGCCCGTACCAGCGCAATCACATGCAAGCAAGCTGTGCAGCCAGCCAGCCTGATAGTGTTATGAAAACAATGGACTGGAATTGCTCACCATCTCATCCCATCCATCCTGTGACTTGCCGAATAGCGGAAGTTCACTGAGGCCCCCCAAGCAATAGGGGAGGGGGGCGAACAGGAGGAGGTCAGATGTAGCTGTCCCTAACTTTTCTTTCATGTTCGCTATTTTGACTCAAAATCTTCTCGGCGCTCAAGGCCTGCCCTGTCCGCTCGCCAGCCCCAAGAAGAGTCATAGCCTGCTCAGGAAAGCAGGGCAAATTCAAAGGCTAGAAGTCCTGCTTAGCCTTCGCCCTTTTTGGGTCATGGCGCAATCGTGGGCTCGAGTTGTGAGAACAGGGGTTTCTTCTCTCTGATTCGTGATACTGTGGACCCTCCGAATCTCGCCATCCATCGCTCTGAGTACCCCGCCATAGTAGCCCGTACTAGTAGATACATATGTCGAGTGAATTTGGCTAGCTGCCAGACTAACAAAATTTGCCATAGGGACTTGGCTTATTCCAAGTCGTTGGCTTCCTAGCCTGTAAAACTTTTTACGCTGGACGCTGGCTTCGGGATTTTGTGTGCAATGTAATGTAGTCTTCTGTCCATGTTCTTCCGCAGGATGGGTACCTGTTTGTGTGGCACTAGTCTCGATTTCGTCTCTACGGAGCGGCAGCAGCCTGGCTTGGCCTAAGCGTGGAGCGTGCATACTTGCCCTTCCTTTACATTACTAGCGAGCAGCAGTAATGCATTTTGCTTCCCGTCTGCCCTGACACGGGTCAACAGACAAAGGAGAATACAAAGAGACCACCGTATACAAGGTACCTATTCGCATGTTGTTCCTTTTCTCTCCGTTGTCATCATTATTGGTCAGCTTCCCCC
>MKGM01000167.1:0-24422 GCA_002018265.1 Ceratocystis harringtonii | reverse complement strand
CTCTTTTCTAACCCAAAATTCTCCACGTTGCACAGTCCGAGTCTGTCGGTGAGGGTCACCCCGACAAGATCGCCGACCAGGTCTCCGATGCCATCCTCGACGCCTGCTTGGCCGAGGATCCCCTCTCAAAGGTTGCTTGCGAAACTGCCACCAAGACCGGCATGATCATGGTTTTTGGTGAGATTAGCACCAAGGCCAAGCTGGATTACCAGAAGGTTGTCCGTGACGCTATCCGCGATATCGGCTATGATGACTCGTCCAAGGGCTTTGACTACAAAACTTGCAACCTTCTGGTTGCCATTGAGCAGCAGTCTCCTGATATTGCCCAGGGTCTCCACCTTGACGATGCTCTCGAGAAGCTGGGTGCTGGTGATCAGGGTATCATGTTCGGATATGCCACTGACGAGACCCCTGAGCTGTTCCCCCTTACCCTGCAGCTCGCCCACAAGCTGAACGCTGCCATGTCTACTGCCCGTCGGGATGGCTCCCTCCCTTGGCTGCGTCCTGACACCAAGACTCAGGTCACTGTTGAGTACAAGCACGACAACGGTGCCGTGGTTCCTCAGCGTGTCCACACCGTCGTCGTTTCTGCCCAGCATTCCCCCGACATCACCACCGAGGAGCTCCGCAAGGAAATCCTCGAGAAGATCATCAAGAAGACCATTCCCGCCAAGTATCTCGACGACAACACAATCTACCACGTAAGTTACAATCCTGACTCTTTTGTGTTGCTTCCTTCCTGCTCTATACAAAGCCTTGTTAGACGACCTGTATCTAATAGCTCCGTAGATCCAACCCTCTGGTCTGTTCATCATCGGTGGTCCCCAAGGTGACGCCGGCCTTACTGGTCGCAAGATCATTGTCGACACCTACGGTGGCTGGGGTGCCCATGGTGGTGGTGCTTTCTCCGGCAAGGACTTCTCCAAGGTTGACCGTTCCGCTGCCTACGTTGGCCGCTGGATTGCCAAGTCTCTGGTCGCTGCTGGCCTGGCTCGCCGTGCTCTGGTTCAGCTGTCCTATGCCATCGGTGTTGCCGAGCCCCTGTCCATTCACGTCGACAGTTACGGCACTTCGAAGAAGTCCTCTGATGAGCTGGTCAAGATCATTCGCGACAACTTTGACCTGCGCCCTGGTGTCATTGTCAAGGAACTGGATCTTGCTAAGCCAATCTACCTACAGACCGCCAAAAACGGCCACTTTGGTACCAACCAGAGCTTCTCTTGGGAGAAGCCCAAGGCTCTTAAGTTTTAGGCAAATTCCCAGGGAGTCCGCTTCCAAACATTGGCAGCCTTTTCAGCAGACGCTAGTCTGGGAGCTATTCCCTGCTTGAAAGTGTCAAAAGCAAAAAAACAAAAAAAGCCATAAAATCATGCAATTCGCTTTGGAGGGTACAGCACACCGCTTCATCTTCTCTGTTTTCTTGTTTTTCTTGTTTTTCTTGTTTTTTTTCATTTTTTTCATTTTTTTCATTTCTTGTTCACTTTTCATTTTACCACTCATGGAGACACACATTCAACAGTGCTTCTCATACGCTTCTACGATTAGACGACATGATCTTCTTGTCTTGTTTTCCACTTGCCGTTCCGACTTCCTGGTTCGACAGTACATATGGCGTAACGGTTATCTCAACGAGACCAATATACATTGGGTACGGGGGACATTTTGCTTTTTAATTTCTGGGGTCCCTCTTGGTTTCTGCTATATTTCTCTTGCTCTTACATTGCGATTCTTCATTTTTCTCTTCTTGTCCTTGGGCAAAGCAAAGGCTTGCGGAAAGGTTTCTCGATAGACTACTGCATCTTTCCTTTGCCTTGTGGGTGTTTTCTTTATCTTTATTTTTTCACCTTGTTCTTCATCTATTTCAACCTACACAGCTTTCTCCAATCTATGAGAGGAGACTGAACGAACTTCAACATCGGCGTTTTCTCTTTCTAGGCGATACCCTTACACAGCGAGAACTGCTACTACATAGACCTACTCGACTGTTGCTATTTTTTATCATACTTTGGAGATATCTTTCTTATTTTAACATGAAGGATTGCATTCTCAACCGTTTTGCTCCTGCTGAAGTCATGTGAATTTTGAACGGAAAAGAGCTTCGTCTGTAAAGGCTTTGTCTTTGATAAGCTCCTTTCTATCGTGAAGACTCATTATGCTACTAACAAACAAGACTGTCAAAAAGGTAAGGTAGGCTTTGAAGCTCTGGTATTAAACATAGCAAATGAAATATAAAATAACTCAATCAAATTAACCGCAAACCAGCATCGTCTTGTCTCCCTCATGCTAACACCACGACTTCCTATGTCCAACCACCATCCATCGACATACATTTTCCTGTTATCTCGTAGTCTTCTCCCGGATATACGAGCTATTTTTTTGTTGGCTTGTTTTGGGACCCAGGGACGTACAAAACCAGAGAAGATAAGTAGCCATGGGGGGGCTGGGTCGTTATGTTTATGCCTGGGGCTCCATTGTAATGGCCCGACGAGCCCAACGGAGACTGTTAGACCGGCGAGTCTTTGCACCATTGTTGCCGCCACGACCGCCACGACCACCGCTGCCGCCGTTACCACCAGCGCCAGCACCCGCATTGCCACCAGCACCAGCACCTGCATTGCCTCCAGCGCCAGCACCTGCATTGCCACCAGCACCAGCACCTGCATTGCCACCAGCACCAGCACCTGAATTGCCACCAACGCCAGCACCGCCTCGGCCGGAACCTCTGTTGCGGCCTCTGCCACCGTTACCGCCATTGCCAGCATTACCGCCGTTGTCAGCATTACCGCCGTTGCCAGCATTACCGCCGTTGCCAGCATTACCGTCGTTGCCAGTGCTTGGGGTAGGAGTGGGTACGGCAGTGGCATCAGCAACACCACCAGGAGCGAGAGTCTGCACGGGGAAAGAAGAAGTAGGGAACGACACAAGAAGAGCGTTAAGGGCAGCAAGATCTCCGACGGCACCAGTGCTGCCAGCATCCTTGTTAGCCTGGATAGCGGCAGGCAGATCCTTTTGAGAGGACAAGACCTGCTCCTCAATCGTTTTTAGATCGCTGGCAGTGCCGATTGTCTTGACAGAGTTTGTCCCTGTTTTTCCTGGCTGTTCCACGGGGAAACAGCCGCCGAAAGGACCAGCAAGAGAATTGTTGCGGCAGCGGACAGTGCAGATATTACCAGTGGAAGCTATAAGAGGCAGACAAATATTAGAATCTAAGTGTCAACAAGGGAGAGAAAATATTGGCAGTGCTTACCTCCAGTGCAGTTCATATTATCAGGCATCGTCACAGTAATGTTGAACTGTTGCGTCTTTGCTTGCGAGAAACCATTGGTTCCAGGAACATTATTCTCAACAACCAAGGGTATCTGGCCCGAAACACCTAGCGTATTGGAGGTCATGTCCATATCACACACATAAGGTCCAGCTCCGTCAGAATTGACCTGATGGAGAGTCACGGTAACCTTGTCTCCAGGGTTGGCTTGGGTGACAGCTTTGGCTGCAATTGCATTCTCAGTGGCCTCGCCAATGTCAATGTTGCCAGCCAGCTGGGTGCGACCACATTCGTTCACAAGGTTGGCGGCGATTTCAGCGTCACGAATAATATTAGTATCTAGCTGGCAAGGCTTGATGCCGGTGCAGTTACGAGGAATTGAGGGCTCGACTAGTTTGGTATGTTAGGAAATGAATGATGAAACAGCAGAGTAGTAGTAGTAGTAGTAGTCTTACCCTTGAAACCAACCGAGGCAGGTGAGCCTTCTATACCCTGAGCAGCCAGGATAACAGTATGGGCGCTGGTAAGAGCCGCGAAGGCTGAAAGAAGAGCAACCCTAGTTATGTAAACCATTTTGGTAGCTAACTTTAAATATGGACAACGCAGATGATAGGTGCAGAGGCGGAAAGATGTTGGATGAAGGGAGGATTATGAAATCAAGATGAAGGAAAAGAATAAAAAGTAATAAAAAAATAGTTATTAAGAAATCTGTGCCTGCCAGTATAATAGAAGCGAATAAAAAAGGCCAACCAGGACCGAAGAAGAGAAGAGAAGAGGGAAGAGGAAAGAAAAGAGAAAGATATACAGACTGGAATATGAAAGAATGGGTGAGGAGGAAAAGTAAGAAAGAATAGATAGGCTGTAAGAGGGGTTTACGACTCATTATATACAAGAGCTTGCTATGCTACATAACTACTCCTAGGCTGCGATATCATGAGGCTCAAGGAGGCAAATCGCGTCCCTGGCGCCCTAGGAGACTTGGAAACAAAGGCATGGCTTAGTTGCGTTGACACACATCTACCAAGCTAACCCTGTAATATCCGCAGGCTACAAGCCGCAAATAAGGGAGACATCAGAAAGAAGCTTGTTCAGACAGGAGCCGCTGCTGCCTTCCTAGGGTGACATTAACCAGGTAGGGAGGATCTGGGCGTTTGGCACTTCGTTTTTCCACTTTTAGGATATCTTGCTTGTCAGTGGTAATCTTCTTCCCCCCCATTTGCCCAGGACTTAGGCGAAACGCTAGAAACAAGACTAAAGCTTCAGAACGGTTTTGTTTCCTACAGCGGAACACCCCTGTAGTGCTTGATCGTCATTCCGCACGTCACGTCTTGATAGGAGCAAAGAGACGTATCGTATGCTACACAACTGAAAACAAGGAGAGCCGAGTAAGAAGCCTGCCGGTCCTCCATAGAGCAGCATCCATTCAGCCGAAATGTAAGCAGAGGGAAACTTTGGGCCGTGACTAAATGGGCCGCCAACTTTGTTTGATCAACTGTTTCATGGTCACGTGAGCAAGCGCTAGTTTGATGTTGTAGGCCATGTTACACGAGGGCTCCCCACTATTTTCCCCAAGATATTGAATGACCAATACGAGCCAGACGCTATAATAGACAGGCATGTTATGCTACGGGGTCGCATGTTGTCGGCGCGTTGACTCCCGCTGCGTTTACGTGCGGCTGCTGTGTGAGCTTCGGGTGAAAATAGACAATAGGGTCTAGGTCAAGTATGATGCTAGGATATGTCTTGGACAGGTGGCGATTGCTTCCGGCTGCTCGACTTGAGCATGTACAAATTCAGGCTGGAGAAGCAGAAGAAAGGAGGAAAAGAAGAAGAAAAAAAACACAAAAACACAAAAACAAACAACATCACAGCATTACAGCATTACAGCACACGATTAATGCTAGAACCACCGTTAAACTCACCCGACGCGACGGCCTGTCTTCTCGGCACCAATGCTGCTATGATGAAAGTGGGGCGGCTACTTCACCGCCTAAGCTAGCCCTAGTCTTGGCTACCTGAGCGTAATCTGCTGCGACTTGCGACAAATGGACGCCACGATCTTTTATCCCTACTTATGGACTTCCCCTCATCCAATCCGTCCATATAATCAACCACCAGCTTAGCTATTTATTTTTATCCCCCATTAGCTCTGGGCTAGCGCGCGGCCGTTTCTAACCCTTTTCTGTCCTTTTTTTTTCCCATCAAATCCCTGCTCTCTTTAGGGTGAAGTGTCCTGAAACTATGACCGCCCCGACACCTCGCTTGCGGGTGTTTGCGCTGGCACTGCTCGTCATTGGGGTGTTTGTGCTGTTTGCAAAAGCTACTGAAACTTCTCCGAAGGCGGCCGAAAGGGAGGCTGTTGCGGGCTATGATCTGGCATCTATGAGCCTGGAGGTGTTGGAGGAAAGACTACAGGTGAGCGAGCTGTCTGTCTGCTTTTCTTTGCTTTTGGAAGGGGGGGCTGGGGCTTCCCGGTCCCTTGCTTCCCTCGGCCTGTCATCATAGACTTGCCCCTCGATTACTGACGTTTCGAGCCTTTCGCTCCTGCAGCGGTGCGATGTCATCCAGCAACTCTCAGACGCCAAGGCCGCTGCTCTCGAAGATTCCCAGGCTTCCGTGATGAAGACTGTCTTCGCCTACCTGTTCCCTGGAAGTCCTGCCGTCAACTCACTTCTCGCGACGCTCTATATTTCTGGCCCTCCCAACTTCCTGCTTGCACTTTGTCCGCCCAACATCGACCCTGATTCGCTGACCATCATGGTCGCCTTTGCCGTGGGAGGTCTGATGGGCGATACATTGTTTCATTTGCTTCCTGAAATTTTCCTTGGCGAGGATGAGCCAGACAAGGTGCGCTTGGTGCTGGTTGAGCCGAACCGCAATCTCCTGCTGGGCGTTGCTATCCTGGCAGGCTTCATGACCTTTGTAGCCATGGATAAGGGTTTGAGAATTGCGACCGGCGGACAGGGCCACTCCCACTCCCACGGGGACATGCATGCTCAGGCGAAGCAATGCGACTGGGCAATCACCTCTGCGACGGACCTGAAGGCCGACAGCGTGGCACAGCGCAAAGGCAAGGCCTCTTCACAAAACCCCGCTGAGAAGGCAGCAGAGCCCGAGGAGAAGCAGTTGAACCCTAGCGTTAAGCTGGGCGGCTACCTAAATCTCATCGCCGACTTCACCCACAACATCACCGACGGTCTAGCTATGAGTGCCAGTTTTTACGCGTCCCCGACAGTTGGCGCAAGCACCATGCTGGCCGTCTTCCTGCACGAAATCCCACATGAGGTTGGCGACTTTGCCCTGTTGATCCAGTCGGGCTTCTCCAAGCGTGCGGCTATGGGTGCTCAGTTTATCACGGCCATTGGTGCATTCCTGGGTACAGCCATCGGCATTGCTATCCAGGAGCTTGGCGCGGGAAACATTGATGAGCACGGCATGCCTCGCAATGGCGGTATCTGGGGCACCAGTCTAGTGAGTCACTCTGTCCTATGTTTCCTCTCCCGTCCCTCCCGTTGCTAACACCCAGTTACTTCTCTAGTCGATGGGCGATCTTTTGCTGCCATTCACTGCAGGCACATTCCTATACGTTGGCACGGTCTCGGTTATTCCCGAACTGCTTGAGACAGGAAGTAATAAGAGCGCCGAGCTCAAGAAGACCTTGGGTCAGTTTTCGGCTGTTGCTTTGGGTGCTGGCATCATGTTGTACATTTCGTGGGAGTAACTAAGTGGAAACACGCACATAAATATATTGAGATAATAAGCGGGAATATAAAGGCGTCAGCACAGAGGCACGCTAGTTCTTTTTATAGACAACAAATCAAATCGACTTTGTCGTGATTAGCTGAGTCAGCCGGTTTCTCATGAAGGCACATAGCTGTCGCTTCCATTCACATGCCAAGTTTTCCACATGAACCCGAATCTATTTATCGACCAAGTTTTCCACCACACCATAAGCGTGAACTTGAGCCACCGTCACGCGTGGATCATCCCTCAGCCTTGCATGCAATACAGGCCTGTAATTGGCTACTGCCGAAGTATCTCGAATGCCCCACCAACTCTGCAAGGCTGCGTTATCGCCTGGCCAAAATTTTCTGATAACAACTTTTTTTTTAATTATACCTGAATAAGGCTCAAACAGACGACAAAGCTCGCTAAAGCCTCTTTCTTGGTTTCTCTTCTCTCTGCATCTTAACCACGGCATCAACTTGGGTTTTTTTTCTTGTGCATTTTTAGAGAGCCTGTGGATTTACTGCCGTTATTCTTCTCCCATTGCTTCGCCGTTCTTTCCCATACACGCCGTATACAAACCCTAATACTCACACGTCAACCATGGACCCTTCAGAGGCTCAGGTCAAGGTGCTGTTCACCACTACACATGCCGACATTGAGTTGCCAGAAGAAAAGCGCCAGCTACTTGTTCCTGCCGGTGAGTTTGCTAGCTTGCTAACCAGTGACCCGTGACCTACCAAGTCTAACCGCTTCTCTTTTCCTTGTCTAGATATCAAGCGCTATGGCTTGTCACGGATCATCAACTCCGAGTCTATGCTCAACAGCTCCAAGCCGATCCCCCTCGACTTCCTCGTCAATGGCACTTTCCTGCGATCGTCTCTTGCCGAGCATCTGACCACACACGGTCTCTCTCCCGAAACCACCATCACCCTGCAATATGTGCCCTCGCTTCTGCCACCTGTCTACGAAGCTAGCTACGAGCACGACGACTGGATCAGCGACATCGACCTTTGGTCGCCTGGCTCGAGTGCCGGCAGCGAGCGGCTTCTTTCTGCCTCGTACGACCGCCTTCTGCGTGTGTGGGACAAGTCGGGCTCTGTGCTAGCTACGTCGGCCGGTGCCTCAGCTGGCGGCCATGCCAAGCGCATCAACACTGCCCGCTGGCTGAGCGGCAAGCGCATCGCTAGTGCCGGCGTCGACAGCACTGTGATAGTATGGGACTACAGCGAGGCGGCTGATGGCTTTGGCGCGGGTGGCAGACTCAAGCCTGTGCTGGAGCTGCACGGCCACACCAAGCAGATCAACCGCCTGGCTGTGGACTCCAAGACAAAGCGCATCTTGACGGCAGGCAGCGACGGCTGCATTGGCCTGTTTGTTGCCAGTAAGGACCAAGCACCGGCTTGGGAGGCCGAGCGTGCTTCCGCTCCAGCCAAAAGGCTCAAGAGTAGTGTTACTGTGGCGCAACGTGGTGCGCTGGCCATGCTTTCAGTCCACAGCGACCCAGCCATGCAGGCCATCTTCCATCCGGGCGACAATACAGTAGCATATTCGGTTTCACGCGACAAGACGCTGCTGACACTGGACCTAACGACAGGCCGCACGGTATCGTCGCTGACTACATTGCATCCCCTACTATGTGTAGGTGCACTAGGTGTATCGTCCCCGCTGCTGGCTGCTGGCTCGTCAGCACGCCATATCTCGCTACTTGATCCCCGTGAGAGCACTGCGGCGCCTAATGTTCTGACGCTGCGTGGCCATACCAACATGGTATCGGCTGTAGTGGCAGCCCCTGGCAAGGACTATGCCCTGGCCTCGGCGTCATGGGACGGCACGGTAAAGATCTGGGATCTCCGTAGTGTAAGACCCGGCTCGCGCGAGGAGGGCGGCGGCAGTGTCTCGGAGCCTATTTTCACGATCCCCCGCGAGTGGCTCAAGGGCAAGAAGCTTCCCGAGGCTGGCGAGGGCGCCAAGGTATTGGCCCTGGCATGGGACGATGCGTGGGGCTTGGCTTCTGGTGGTGAGGATAAGAAGGTGCAGCTTAACACGGCTGGCGATCTGTCTTTGGACAAGGCCGAGTAGGAGGCGGGCTGGGATGTCGTATGCACACATTCATCAGGAGTAAGGAGGAGGAGGAAAACAAAAAAAGCTCAATTATGGTGTTGGGGCGTTGAATTGACGTTAATATGTACTTGCTTTTTTTTCTTGCTGTCGTCCAGGACATCATAGATTGTTTTTGGATTTGAGTTTCGAGGGCATGTATATCATATATTGCTCGTTTATTTGCGCTTCCCCTTTTCTCTGATTATTCATCCTTCTTGTCCTGGTCTCGTATTACTACCGCATAATCTCATCCAGGTTCTGCATCTTATCATCCATCTGTCTCCTGGCTGCTGCTGCTACTCCACGCTCGGCATCTGACAACTGCTCGCTATAGCATAATTCTAGCAGCTTCTTTAGTTCTTCGTGGGTGAATTTGTCTGGTGCTTCGTCAGGCAGGCTTTTCATGTTGTGTGCGGCCTCGAGGAGCTTGTCACCTCCCTGGCTGAACATGGCGAAGTAGCTTGTTGCGCGCTTCAAGTCGACGCCATCCTCAATGTTCTTGAGATTTTGTTGTAGAACCAGGATATTGAGCTGCATGCGACCACAGCCCTGCGCGTTCATTGGCGACGCTATCGATGCATTGGTCACGAGAATGTTGCTGATGAGACGGCCTAGGCCGGAGCGGATATACTGGGCTTCCCGGGCATGGAGGAATCGCGAGACAGCCTCGTCATAGGAAACAAGGTTATTATTCAGCTTGAGGATCTGCGCGTCAGGCTCAAGAATATCCTGGTCGAGAATATAGGGTGTCGTTGTGGGCGATAGGACCGTGTTTAGAGAGTGCATGATCTGGCAGCGGATCTCCATATGAAGCGTACGAAGCGCGGTACTAGCAAGCTCCTGGTAAGACTTGACGATACGATCAAAGGTTCTGGAGATGGGCAATGTTAGTTGATGAAAGAAAAATTGAACAAACCCCCCTCCCGACGGCAGCGAACAAGGGGAAATATAGGTCGGCCTTACTGTACAGTGTCCTGGGTTAGCGGTAGATAAACCGGGCCGCCCTCATCGAGCGTCTTGTCATGCATGAGCGACCAGCGT
Source organism: Ceratocystis harringtonii (assembly GCA_002018265.1). NCBI lineage: Eukaryota > Fungi > Ascomycota > Sordariomycetes > Microascales > Ceratocystidaceae > Ceratocystis > Ceratocystis harringtonii. Next base: position 14,287 of record MKGM01000167.1, on the reverse strand, counting down.
TGGCTTGTAGCACGAGGCAGGCTATTTTGAGATGTGTCTGTTTCCTGGTGTGTGATATGGCGTAGCCCCTGGCTCTTGATGGCGAGCCACTTCATACTGGTGTAGATTAGGCACAGCGATGAGATTGTGTCTTTGTCCTGGATAATGTCGCTTGGCTCAAGCCCCCGGGTTGCCACGTGGGCTACTAGCAGATACGTCTCCTTCTCAAGCAGCACGGGGTCGTTGAGATCGCCAGCCCACCGGCTATGCATGACGTCATTTATTTCGCTCTCCGATAAAGCAAAGCGCGCACATATACGCAGGTTCTTGATATCATCATCCGGCAAGGATGCATTGGACGAGTCTTGGGCCTGGGTTGTCTTGGTAACAAGACCCTTGAACCACGTAAAAACGCAGTCGTAGTAGCGCATCATTTGCGACACAAGAAGCGAGCTCAGGGCCTGGTCATGCGGAATAGTGCCCAACATGCGGCAAAAGGCTGTGACAATAGTGAAGAACGAGCTGGTGCCTTTGAATATGGGCTTCTTGGCCACCATGGACCAGTTTTGGTCCTGCTGGAATGAGTCTGGCTCATTGAAGACGGTGTCTGTGAGTTTGGCTAACGTCTCGTCCAGCTGCGGCTGGAACACATTGACCAGGAAGTTGTCAAGAAATGACGTCAGTGTTGACGTGGCAAGATCAGAGCCTGGAGGAACAATGCCCTTGAGACGCTGGAGAAAGACTAGTGTGGGTGGTAGCAGCAGGCTCATATTGAAGACACTGGGATCGACCAGACTCTTGTAGGTACCAGTGCCATGACGGTCTCCAAATCCAAGACCAGTAGATTTTTGCGCGCTGCGAAGACCCAGCGCCGACTTCTTCTCGTCCTTCTCGCGCCCTGTAAGGCCGGGCACGGCTGCCTGGATGATTAGGTCGAGGGCTTCCATTTCAGTAGCTAGCTCAATACTCTTAGCATCTGTATCGCTAAAGCGGAATAAATGATCTCTTTTGCCATCGACCTTGCCGCTGCCAGCACCAGGATTCGGCGATGTGCTGAATTGGTATAAATCGGCATGGCTGGTGACATAGTAGTTGAGCAGAGTCCGGATTTCATTTTGGTACAGGTTCCACAGCTCTTTGAAGCTACCGAGCAACGCACTGTTGTTACCAGCGCCCTCACGACGAATCAGTGCCTTGATCGACTCGTGGAAGACTCTGTGGCCCTCAGCAATGGCCTCAAACTTTCCGTACAACGTCCACAGGAGATCGTAGATGACATCAGCACGCAGCTGCGTTTCCCTGCTGCCGTAAATTCCAAGGCCGTTGCTGCCGCTGCTGGCCCCGCCGATACCACTGCCACTGCCACTGCCACTATCATTACCGCCATTGCCACTGCTTGAGCCAGAGCCAGAGCCCCTAGAGCCTCCAGAGCCACCTCGAAGGGAGCTGGGATGGCGTTGATCGACTTCATTGATAGTCTCGTTAGCAATTTGGAACAGCTCGACAGGTAATCGCTGCTTCAGATTCTCTACAGCGTTTTGTAAGCGTCCCAGCTTGTTCAAAGCCTCAACCAGAAGCCCAATGTATTCGAAGGTGTCAGCCTCAGGATTCTTGGCCAGGTCTTCCGTAGCGGCCTTCTCAAAGTCCATATTGTCGAGAAGCTGCTCAAATGGGGCAGGGTTAGAGCCGCCATTGGCGAAGGCTTCGGTGCCGTGGTTTTTGGCAATGCTTTGCCAACGCTCTTGGCAGTATGGCGACTTGAGATAGAGGTGCTCGTGCAGTTCCTCCACTAGGATATCCATCAGGGCTGTTTCTTGGTTAGCAAGGTAGCTCCGCAGCTCGCCCAGAGCACCAATGTCATCCAGCTCTGGCTTGCGCAGTTTCCTGAGCGCCGTCTGGAGAACCTCGACTGCTGTCAAAAACCGCTTTTCCGAAATACGGGCTTCAAGCTGATCTGGGACCAAGCGCAGGTCTTCCAGTTCATCGAGGACCACAATCAGGCCATCGTACATTTGTGAAGTGACTGAGAGCTTCTTCAGCTCGGGGTCTGGGTTGCATAGGCCAGTCTTGGTGGCCAACAGGGTCTCTTTGAGGCCGGCTACCTTCATCTGTGATTCCTGAATGCTGTTTTGGATTTGGTGGAAGGTACCAATAGAGCTGTTAAAGCCCTGGTGGTGTTCATGGACAATGCCCTTGAGCGAGTTTTGCAGCATCATATAGGTGTGCTGAAAGTTGCGGTATTCGTGGGCACGGCCAACAGAGCTGTTGTCTAGGAGCTGCAGAGCCAGCTGCACAGGCACACAGTCGCTCGTGCATAGGGCAGGCCATTCCTTGCGGATATGCTCGAGGACTTGGATGATTTCTCGCTCAGCGTTGCTCTCTGGCGCTCTGCGCTGCTCGGCAGCCGCTGAATCTTGCTGATACTGGTGTTGTTGCAGTAATCGAGAGGATTGGTGATGTAGTGAGGGCTGACTTGGCGAAGCATCACGAGCGTTGAGATGTTCGTTGAGCCTGTTTCGACTTGGCATTGAGCGCATCGTAGGCTGTGACGGTGGCGGTGCTGCTTGTGATGCCGGTGCTTGTGAGCCGGGTTGCGGCGAGCGAGATCTGTTGCCGAGAGAGACGCGGCCTGGAGAGTCGAAACGCTCGCGGGCAGAGCGCATGCTAATGGCCGTCCCGGAGCTTTCCGATCCTCCGCCCACACTTCCATTGCGATAGCCCATGTTGCCAGCTCTCATGTCCATCCCGACGTCATTACTCATGCTAGTCATATTGGAGCTGGGGGATGGCCTCAAAGCCGGTCTCTCGCCCATATGCCGACCTCGTGGCGGCGGTGCGCCGTTGCCATTGCTGCCGCCGTAGCCGTCGCCGTATGCGTCGTAGTCGTTTGGCAGGGGGTTTGGATCACGTTGTGGTTGTTGTTGTTGTTGTTGTTGTTGTAGAGTAGGTGCAGGGCCAAAGTTTCCGTAGCCATTTGCTCGCTGGGTTGGCCGTCCATTTGGAGGGGCATATCGTCGATCGGCCGACATGGTGAGGGGAGGAAGGGGAGGGGGGGAGAGAAGCACAGAGGCTAACAGCAGAGCAGAGTGGCAGAACAGATAGGAGGCGGCCAAGAAAGCGTAGTAGAGCGAGCAAAATAAATGTAAAAGGCGCGCTGGCTATTCATCACATGATAGTGCAAAGAATCAACAAGTCTCGCAAGTAAAAGTAGAGCACGCAAAGCGATGACCGTGTGCATTTGATGACCAAGAGCTTGGGCACTTGGGGCGGAGCTGCCAGCACGGTCTTGGTCGCAGCAGCTTTTTGCAGCTGTCAGTGCAGCTTCTGACAGCTGGCACTAAGCGGCTAGCCTAGCAGCCTAGCAGCCTTGAGCTTTTAGCAGTGATTCCATCCCTGCTTTGACCCTCAAGACGCTTAAGCTCAGCCTTTTTCTACGACCCAAAAGCACAGCCAGAGAGCGCTTCGTCTCCTACTTGTTTCCTATTTGTTTTCTAGTTGTTGCACACGTACAAGTGCTTGTAATTGTCTCACCTACCTTCGAATTTTCTGCCTCATTCGCGCTCAGCCTTGTCTGACCTCCTCCTCGATTCTCTTTTTCTCCGCCTTGCGCGAAACTATCGCCAAACTACGTCACCAGCCCTGCTGCTTGCCGATTCCTCCAGCGCAAGCCTCTTGTCATTGTCGATTGGCTCTCCGTCTATCCATACATCATACCCGTACTGGCGTCCCTACCCGGCATATCCCCACGCATATACACCATGGACTCTGATCGCTTATGGAAATTCCGCCGTCCCGAGTGGCTCAACAGCATGTGGGCCCGCAATGCCGGCGTTTACGGCGCTGGTGGCCTGGTACGTCTTCGTCCTCCATCCGGCTTAGGCATTCCTTAGCCCAGAGCCCCTGCGCATCCGGGCTTTGTTAAATCTTGTATCGCTTGCTTGTTTGCGCAGCTGCTAACCCTTCTCCCCTTCTCCCTAGTTTTCCCTCGCCTTCTACATCATGCTCGACTCGGCCGTCTGGTCTAAGTCGGCCCGTAACGCCACTGACGTCCATGTCTCCTTTGCCGACTGGCTACCTCTCATTTTTAGCAGCATCGGCATGCTCATCATAAACTCAGTCGAAAAACAGCGCCTCAGTGCCGACTTTGGCTACTCTGGAGAGGTCGCCTGGCAGGCCCGTGTGGTACTATTTCTCGGCTTTGCTGCCTTGGCTGGTGGCATGGCGGGCGGTGTAACGGTGTTCGTGCTCAAATACATCGTGGCTGATGTGTCTATGCCAGCTCTGAACATGGGAATTGAAAATGTCGTATCAAATGCGCTAGTAGGCCTAAGGTGTGTATCCATCTCTCTGCCCTTCCTCTCTTGGCTTTGTCTCCCCCGTCTTCTTTTTGTCCTCATACTAACCTCTCGTCTCCTCTTCTCTCCCCCGCTATAGCTGTGTCGTGCTCTGGGTCAGCCAAAATATGGAAGACGAGTACTCGTACAATCTCGCTCTGTGAGCCTTTTGTTTCTCGGGCCTCGTCTGCTCCCTCCGTTTGCTGCTTCATGCCATAGGCCGGCCCGTCTTATCCTGCATGGATGCTGCTATTCCAGCAGTTGCAAGGACGTCTTTCTCTACATAGGGGGAATAGTCATGTGATCTTCTTTGTATTACTATCACGCTGTCTGGTATCATGAATCATTCTTCTTCTCATCCTGTCTCGTCTCTTCTCGTGGCCTTCAACGTTGCCATCTTCGATTTGTTGCGCTTCTTGTGTGTTCCTTTCCGTGCCCCTTCCTTCCTTCCATGTTCCCTCATAAGTGCATATCTTACATCGCGCCCACGCAACTGTCCAATTCCCTCCTTAGTTATCATAACCAGCTCGTCCCAGCCCCTCTCTCACTCCATTGGCCGGATATGACTGTAATAAATAAAGCCCGTCTCTCTAGCATCTGAAGACGTTGCCGTAGCCTTCTTCGCCTCAGCCCTATTCTCCCCATCTTGACGCGCTTCCTGCTCTTCCTGCTCTCCTCTCCCTTGCTCCAGCGTCAAATACTCTGGAATCTCATCCACGTAGAGATGACTGTACTCATCTATATGCGCCATATTTCCAGGCACCAGATCAGCTTCATTCGCCTCATACTCGTGGGGCTTGTCTTCAGACTCCGTTAGCTCTACAGGCATTTCCAAATCTTTAGGAAAGGGCTCTTCTTCATAGAAGCCTTCAAATAATGCCTCCGGAGTTTGGGTTTCTGCAGGCTCAACTGGCAGCTTTTTTTGCTGTCCGTTTGTCGTCGACTTTGCCTCGGCTTTAGTCAAAGGCGTAGCCTCTGAACTTGGTATGTTCTCCGGCTGCTTGTCTTCAGGAGGCAGCATCTTCATAGCCCGCTCTAGAGCTCGCCGCAAAACAAGCCCCTTCATCTGGAAGCCTTCCTTGTCTAGATCAACCACCTCTGGTGGCAAAATGTTCTTATAGCGCACATGCCGATGCCAGGCTGAAAGACCAACAACAACCTCTTTGGATAATCTCTGTTTGTCATACGTGAGATTTCCGGATCTTACAGCTTCCATGATGTAGCTACATATCGTAACATTCGCTAGTGGTGGCACACGGAGAATCTTGGCCGCCTCATCGGGGTGGAAGCCCTGGTGATGCCACAGATAGTAGGCCCGGAGAAAGGGCAGTCTGAGCTCTGAGTCGTGCTCTTCGCGGTATTTCTTCGCAAATTCAGTGGCTTGATTGATGATTTCTTGGCGGCGGCTCTCATCAAAAGTTATACGCGGTTCCTCGTCGACCTCAAATTTCACCGAATCCTTGAGAGCTTCCACAAGCTTGTTAATGTCGAACGCCATTGACAATGCTTCGAGATTCGCATCTTTGTCTTCGATTATGGGCTTGTCATTGTTCACATTGTCCTGGAGCTGTTCTTCCTCCTCTTGCTCTTGTTCTTGAATGTCGTCTTGCAACATCTCGACGCGGTTACAAAGGCCGGCCGCAGGCTCAACCCCATCTTCAGTTGGCAATTCCTGATGTCCAGGTGTCCCCTCGGGAGGGTTGTGCGTTATGGCTTCTGCTTCAGTAACCCTAGATTCTTCGCCAGCCTCAGCATGTGGCGCCATCTTCGGTGTCCTCGGCGCAGTGTTTTCGGCCACAGAATCACTCGCCTCAGTAGCAATGGCGTCTTTAACAGCAGTTGCAGAGGTCTTGCGAGTACGCTTGGCCTTTTTAACAACCGCTCCATCGGGCAAAGGGATAGGAAGTCCACACTCGGCAAAATGGGGCCGTGGAGGAACAGGCGACATGGCCAGCCGCTTGTCTTCGTAAATTTGATAGAGCTGGAGACCAGCATAGGCGTCAGAGGCAGAGTCTATCGCCGCATTAGAAAGGGGGTAATAGAAGCATTAACAAGGAAGTAGCGCGAATACTTACAAATAATCTGTGGCATCGTCAAAGGCTCAGACCAGTCTCCTGTCCTCACCTCTCCCTTGAAAAGAGGCAGTTTCAGATGCTCTTCAACCTGGTCCGCCAGCCTTACAAGCTTCTTATTGATCAGGTTATACTCGCCGGTAGGGACATACTTGACGACCTTGTAAAGATTGCTGAGCTCCAAGATGCCCTTGACGTCAATGTTCATGTAGGTACGAAGACGCGTACAATCAGCCTTAATCCCAACGCCACACTTTATTACATTATCGTCTTCCAATATGCTGCACAGAGATGGAGACGCAAGGTTGTCGTCCGCGTCATTGAATAGAGCAACGTGGAACAGGGCGATACGACTTGGACTGGCGACCTGGATAAGCGAGATGTTCTTGCGAACGCCGTCATATCGCGAGGACTCGGCCACCCATTCCAAATCAAGGCCAATGACAGGCTCACCCAGAAAGTAGTTCTTAACTACCCGGTTCATGGTATGCCTGCTACGACAGTAGTGGACGTTGACCTTTCTAGGTTCACCATCGGTATTAAGAGGTCCCCGGTAGAGGGAATAGCTCCAATAAGAGCCCTCGGATAAATGCGGCGCGTTTTTGGCCTGGAGAAAGATATTTTCCGGTATATTGAAGGGGAGAGATGACACTGGGGCTGCACGAGAGCTGACAGCAGAGGGAATAGTGCGGGCTGTCTCTTCGATAGTATCCTCAGGCTGGGGGGGAGACAGCGACTCTTGACACGAAAGGCGGTCTTTGTTGCCATCAGCGACCGACGCTGTTTCAGAGGTAGGCAAGCAATAAGAAGCGATAATAGAGCTCTCGACTTCTCGGCCCGACGTGGTGGAAGTCAGAGACCGAGAAGAGCTAGCAAAACGGATGCCCCGGTCCGGAGTCCAGCCCCGATAAATCGGCGCAGAAACAGACATGGATGCCAAGGCCCCTTGAGAGGGAGAGCTTCGACCTGGCCTTTTGTCCGACCCCAAAGATGTGTGGGGGGCGGGAGGCATATGGCGAGCAGCCCTTTGCCCTGGACGAAAGCTGTCACTTTGTGACGAGGACGGTGACCCCTGTGCTTGTAATAGTACGGACAAAGACAGGCTGGTTGTGTGCGCCATAGCACGCTGTGACCCTGGCAAGGCTGGCCGTAGCCGAGGAGTGCTGTGTAAGGAGGGACTATGGTTGCCCCGATGTATCCCGCTAGGGCCAGGACCGACGCCGGTACCAACGCTAGCCGAAAGTCTCACACGTGCATTTGTGTTGCCTCTGCCAAAAGCCATCATCGCGACTGGCTGTAGCGCCTAGGGCTCATAGAGGAATATCAAGCTCAGGATTGGGGTGAATAGGATTGGATATGAAAGCAAGACACGGAGAAAAAGGGATAGACCAAACAGCCAGGGCTCGGACGAGAGGTGCTAAGCACAAACGCACACGGAAGACCGGCCGCAGACAATGGAGGGATGATCACCACCTTTGTGTTTCTCTTCTTCTTATTCCGTGCTGGGGCTTCTTTGTCTTTATTCCTGTCCTTCTCTTGAGTATTTATTCCCCTCTTCTGCCCTGTTTGCTTGCTGCCTTCGTTGTGAGGCTTCTGCCTGAGTTTTGTCCGCCAAGAATTTCACCAAGCTGCTGGCAGCTTCTGGCAGCCTCAACACTTGTTGGCAGCTGGCGCTACACAGCTCCTTCCAATCACGTGTGGGGCCGCTTGGCCTTTTGGTGAAGCTTGGCTTGCGAGACGTCATTATACTATATGTACACGGTTTTTTAATACTACTATCAACTACCGGTTCCAACTTGCTCCAAGCCACTCTTTTCTTTCATCTTCTTCTTCGCGCATCTTCTCTTTTTGCAATGGCGTCTCAGCTTCTTCCTCTCGGTATGCTGCAAATCTCACCGCAAATAGTCCCTCCCTTCTCTTGCTATAGCGACGGACCCCTAACACTTGTGCAACAGAACTCATCGACAAGTGCGTTGGCTCTCGTATTTGGGTCATAATGAAGGGCGACAAGGGTTTGTCTCTCTCCGTTCATCTGCGTCGTCTAACTCCACCAGCTAACACGGCCCCCGTCTTTTTGCAGAGTTCGCCGGCACACTCATGGGCTTTGATGACTACGTTAGTAAGTCTGTTTCCGTCCTCTCTCTGCATTGTCACAGGAACTCTAACCCAGCCTTCTACTCTTCTATATAGATATGGTCCTCGAGGACGTGATCGAGTTGTACGTTGTACTTTTCCAGGCTATCTCTCGCTAGCCTCATGACGAGCTAACGACTTCTTCTATCAGTGACTATTCTGGCAACCAGACCAAGCTTCCCAAGCTCCTACTCAATGGCAACAATGTCTGCATGGTAAGCTCTCAGCCAATCTCGCCTTCGCCTTCTTTTCTCCTCTCGTTCTAATCACACATAACACAGTTGATACCCGGTGGTGAGGGCCCCGTTGCCGCAGCCGCGTAATGAGGCTAGACACAAAGCCTATATAAACTCTCAAAATAAACCATCCATCTTACTAATAGCTCGCATCCTCTTCTCTCTGTTTGGGACTATGTTGTGTACAATACGCAGCCTGTGGCTAAGTGAGATGCAATAAGAGCCACACATTCCCATTTTCGCTCTCTCTCACGTAACCACCCTCCAGCACATGTATGTAAACGGGGAAACACTTGCAATAAACAGAACCCTAAAACGCCGTTCTTTCAAAATACATTCGCAAACATCTTTCTTAGCCTCGACCTCTCTCAACTTTTCTCCCAGCCTCTCCCCTCCAATAGTATCCATGTCCTCTTGCCCGTGCCATCTGACAAAAACACTGCCTAAATCCCTTCTAGTGCAAATTGTCGCCAGCCGAAACCATACGACGCAGCTCCCACTCGCGTGTAAACTCATTGCTGAATGTCGACAAGTCGCGCATCAGGTTCTTTATGATCTCCATAAGGACCTCGCGGGGTGAGATGCTACCATCCGTCTGGATGCGAATAAACAACTCGGGTACGTTGGGATGGCTGACTGCAATGACTGTGTTAGCAGCAGGTATAGCCACGTAGAAAACAAAAACACCTACTCTTGTAGCCAGCCATCATCACATTCTTGTGCTTTTTGAGGTGCTCGGAAATCAGATTTCCCAGCGTGTGGTCTTCCTTGTACAGAACAAAGTCTGAGCAATGAGGCAGGCCTAACCATCATACACACGGCGTTAGAGTTTGCGCTTGCATCAGTCGTCGTTTTTTGGCGCATTTTTCTCACCGGCAAAAGGCTTCTCTTCAACCTTTTTCTCGCCCTCGCCCAGGAGGAAGAGTTCAGTCCTATTACGGGATTGGTCAGTAAAGGCATCACCAGTTACACGGACGGCCACAGGCTCATCGTGGCGCCAGCCTGAGGACGCGGCACTCTCGTAAAGCAAACTTACCGGTCGGGAGCGTTCATTTTGATTTATTCGGACGTAAATTCAGTCTTGACGAAGCAGTCTAATCACAACAAGCTTGTGATGAGCGACACGATCCTGGGTGTCGTGTCAACGTTTTTTATATTAGGGTTTCAAACCTGATACAAGCAACTAAGGAAACAAAGGGGGAAGCACGAGGTCATAACAGGGCAAAGATTTTGATTCTTTATAGCGCAAAGAGAAAGCACATATACAGTATTATAGCAGCATGGAATAACACACGGTAAAGTAGCGAAAAGCATATAAATGCGCTGGCAGCCTGTGGTCGAGAAAAAACCACCTACAGTTATGAAAGGGCCTTCAGCCTTGCACTTTCAGCCTCGAGAAGAGCCGCTTATGTAATTAAACATTTTGTGCTAGGGTTTGACAAAAAACTTCATTTCACACACCTTCCTTCCTAGCCAGCGCCTGTTTGTCTCGTGAAAAGTTTTTTAATATATATAAGTAACGTATAAAAAATGTTTTTTTTTCTCATCTCTCCTTCTTCATGTTTTCGTCTTCATTTCGTCCACCTCTAAATCCAACTTTGCCGTCCCCATCTCAACATCGCCATTCACCATTATCAAGCGTAACTTTTCGTCCCAAGCGCAGAGCCCTAGACCCTCTAAGCGCAATTAACAATCCCTAAGCCCTTGTATATATCTTGCCTGGCAGGATTTTTCGCTGCTTAACCCATTTAAGCCATGCCAAGAAGAATTCTTAACGACACAAATAACCGTTTTCCTTCTCCAAATTTCTATTTCTAGCCTCCGACTTTTCAAGTACGGCTTTGCTTTTTTTGCTTGGCCTCGCCGTTTATTTTGCGCCGATAACGTAATTAGTGACACCTCAACAACTAGAACTCATATTGAAGGAAGCTGGTATCCATGCTTACTTGGCTCGATAGAGCAAAGTATGACCTATGTGAATTGCAGAATTGCAATGAAAGGTAAAGCGCAAATGCATGGGACACCAAATTTTCTTCGGGACTCCTCTTACTAGATGACCCAACAATTCAAGACACCGGCAATCTTCGTCACTGTCTTGTCGTCCGTTAGGTGCCGAGCTTTCTCGCTTTCCCTTGTCCTTCTGTTGATTCTTCCTTGGAATATTTCGACTTCTTTGATTTTTTTTCACTGTGGCTGGCTTTTTTAGCCCTTTGCCTGATTTTTCTATTCAACCGGCTGGTTGCACAACTAACTAGCCAACACCCCGCTATCATAAGCTATAAAAAATTGGAAAAGAATTGGAAAAAAAAATCTAATTTTCTTTCACTCCTGATCCAGCCCATTCGAATACCAAATCAGCATCAGCGTAAAAGACAATCTCTCAACGGCAAAATGTCTGCTCCGCCAATCCCCCCGGTCAACGAAATCAATGCGGACTCTTCAATCCCCGAGTCTCGGGTTCTGATTATCGGCACTGGCGGCACTATTTGCATGCAACCGTCCGTCGATGGATTACTACCCATGGGCGGCTTCCTCGAGAAGGCCATGGCCCCAAGACCCAGCTTCAATGACATGTCGAAGCCTGCCGGTAAGCCCACGCTCGCTTGGCAAGATGAGATTTGAACTAGCATACTCACAAACACATCACCAACAGTCTCATTGAAGGCCATCAAGGACGGTAAGGATATCTCGCTTCCTTCCCTCCGTACCCCGCCTACGGCCTACTCCCGTCACGTGCGGTACAGCTTGCTAGAATTCTCCCCATTATTGGACTCTAGCTCCATTTCCGCCGAAGGCTGGGGAGAAATCGCACAGACTATTAAAGACAACTACCACCTGTATGACGGGTTTGTCATCCTCCACGGAACAGACTCCCTTGCTTATTCTGCCTCGGCCCTCTCCTTTATGCTGTCTAATCTTGGAAAGCCGGTAATTCTTACTGGATCGCAGGCTTCTATCTTTGCCTTGCAATCTGACGCAGTTGACAATCTTCTTGCGTCATTGATAATTGCGGGCACTTTTGTGATTCCTGAGGTATGTCTGTTCTTCAACCACAAACTTTTCCGTGGAAATAGAACGACCAAGTCATCCGCAACCAACTACAACGCCTTTGAGAGTCTTAACTGCGAGCCGCTTGCCCAGATCAACGGGCTGGGTGTTGACGTCAACTGGGGGTTGATCCAAAGGCCAAAACGCATTGCTGAGTTCCAGATCACCAAGGCAATGGACACAGCAAACGTAACATTACTTTGGGTTTTCCCCGGTATCCGCCCAGAAATGGTTGACTCGGTTCTTCGGACGCCTGGCCTTCGTGGGTTGATCTTGGCCTCCTTTGGAATGGGAAACGCCCCCCACGGTGTTGACGGAAGTTTTACTCGCGTCATCCGCGAGGGGGTGGAACGTGGTATCGTTATTGTGAATGTATCGCAATGTCCCTCAGGGTTTGTGTCTCCTGTTTACGGGCCCGGAACGCAACTTGGACGAGCTGGTGTCATCTTCGGCCTTGATCTGACCATCGAAGCTGCGCTGACCAAGCTATCATACCTACTTGCAATTCCTGGTATCACTTCCGCTGAAGTAGGCAAGCGCATGGCCCAGTCTATTCGTGGCGAGATGACCGAGAAGTTTGCCCCTGTGTTTGAGCACCCAGCAGGAAACATTGACTCGGCTGTGGCACGCCTTAGCACGACTGACCATGAGTTTACGGCTTTGGGCTATGCCATCCGCAACAACGACTTGCGCACGGTAACCGAAATTCTAGACGGGGACGAGGTGGAAATGCTGAAAAAGTCAGATTATGCGGGCAACACAGCTGTGCATCTGGCAGCAGTCTGCACAAATGTCGAGATTCTTAGGCTCATTCTAGTCCGCGGAGGTAACGTTCACATACGCAACCGAGCAAACAACACGGCGCTGTTTGTAGCACTGAACTCAGGCAACGTGGCAGCAGCCAACCTCCTACGTGAAGCTGGAGCACATCTGTGGGAAAGCCCGGCACCGCCACCAACGGTCGAGGACATGTAGATGGATGGCGAGTGTTTGCAATACTAGAAATGGATCATATGGCAAACCGTTGTAGGAAATCAAATCCAGAGAGCAAATATTAAGCAAACGGTGCTTGGCGTTAATGGATGTACATCAAGGTTCGTCGAAAAAAAATAATAAAAGAATGAAAAAAAACTCTGGTCTTTTTCCCTTCGCCCCCTCTCTCTCGCCCTCTCTCGCCCTCTCACCATCTCCCTGCTCTTCTCTTGCATCTTAATGGCGGCCAGCCAGGCTCGGAACCCTCCTTAGACACCCCGTCCGAGAGGCACGAGAATTATTACCTCCAGATAGTCCCAATAAGCAACCCAATCCATGACTCGCGGCTATACTAAAGAGAGTAGTCACATGGTAAATACGTCGAGTGCACAGTACAAGACACCTACACCACGCTTACGCACGTTTCGTGTGCATTGTCCAACTAGTGTGCTTGGAGGCCGATATTGGCGACTGTCATTGGTTACAGCAAATAGAATCTTGGCTTTTTCAGGGCCTCCATTCGCACTCTGTTTCTATTATTATTCACTTTAGTGGGTTGATTGGTTGTCAGTGTTTGTCTGAGTGCACGCACCAATTGTGAAAACTAACGAGGGCCAACAAGAATCACCAGGTTATGCTGCGCTATGCCACTATGCAACGCTACGCCACGCCACGCCAACAACGCTGGGCCATAAAACATGACGATATGCCGTCAAAGCCCCCTTGTTCTCGTGGGAGATCCAATATTTTCTTTCACTTTTGCAAACGCAGAGAGCGCGAAACAGCGAGAACGAGAATGAGAGAGAAAAGGCACGCTTTGTCCTGATACTCGGCCAAACATGAACCCTGACTCTTGCTCGCCGCTGTATACCCCCTCCCACCTTCCGAAAGGGATAAACACATCAAATTTGAAAGTTGCTTGAAAAATAACCGGCATGGTGTTTTAACCCCTTCTTTTGATTCGTCTGTTTTCCCTTTCGCCCTTTCGCCTCCCTGCACTATATTGCCGCCAGCCAATTGTAGTTGCTTTTTATTTTCTTTTTCTCTGTTGTTCTCTCTGTTGTTCTTGTCTCTTTTCCTCTAGCTCGCCCGTCCGCCCAATAATCACACTAGGGTCCCCTACTAAATCGAATTCTAGACTCTAGGCCTGCTACGATGAGGAGGGGTATGGCTGGGATACAGCACCATGTTCTAATCCTTGGCCTTTTATATACCCTTGTCGTATCTGTTAAGAGGAGATTGATGGACGGGACAAGAAAGAGAGAGACACCACAATCACAAAACAACGGCAACAATCACAACACATAGTACAAAAGAAAAACTGACCCAATGGAGAGGAACCGAGGGTGCATAGAAAATGGAGAAAGACATCCCGTTATCTCTATCTCATTCACCATTTGATACAGCTTTGTCTTGGCCTTTGTCTTGGCTTCGACCTTCACCTGGACAGGCAGGCACTGCGACTTGCATGGGTTATGGTGACAAACCAAACACGAAGGTGGGTGGGTGGGTG
>MKGM01000166.1:35130-52165 GCA_002018265.1 Ceratocystis harringtonii | reverse complement strand
AGGTAGAGGATAAATATAACAACAACAACAACTACAACAACAACAACAACAACAATATATTCCTCAATAGTGTAGTGGTGATCATACCTGCTTGTCACGCAGGTGACCTGGGTTCGATTCCCAGTTGGGGAGCTCTATTTTTGCTCCATTTATCCTTCCTTTTTCTTTTTGGATACGCATGCCCCACTCTGCTATGCTTCACCGCTCAGAAACTACAGAGCCCCACCATTCTGCCATTCTAGCATAAAAAAAAAACTTCAGCTGCATTCTCTGGCAAGCAGCATCTGTCTCTCCTATTAACCTCGCCATCAAGCTGCAAAGCCAACCACAATGTGCACCACAGCTTTTCATTTATTTTGCTAGTCGCAACAAGGTCATTTGGCTTGTGCCTTACAGCTATATGATGTTTTCCCTTCGCCTTGCCAGCTTTGACTTTTCCCGCCATTACCAGGACCCCAGACTTAATGGTTTGTTAAAACAAATCAAGTGGCGGACATAGTTTTGTGACGGCAACAACCACAACCAGATTCGGTTGATCTGGTACAGATCTGAGGCATAGAAGCTGTCATTGTCCTCTTAGTTGAGCAAACAATCTCTTCTATGCCTCAGGCCCCTTCAAAAGGTATATCAATACAATACTCTCCCCTTCGCCGCTCTCCTCGGCTTACCTCCATATCTATCATGATGAAACAAAACATTAATTCACAGACCTGTTCTGAATTTCTTTGTTGATAATGATGTATTTTGTTCTGATTTATTCCCCCTTCCTCAATACTTTCTTTGTATTCTCTATTCGAAGAACATTGACTAACAAGTCACCAGGCCACTGAAACGACATCATTTTCGATGGTGCGGCGCGTTAGACAACCTCCAAATATCTAAATTTAATTCATAACTTATTCTCGTTGTCACAATTTTCATCTCTTTTATGTTTTTTTTTTTTTTTTTTAGAGCTGTCAGGCGAAGTCTCTTTGATGTTTCAACTACGTCTTGCGTTGGCTTTTTGGCAGTTTTCTAGCGTTGTTCTCTCTCGGGTCTCAGGTCCCTTTGAAAGAAAAGGGCCCTCGATCAAAGCCAACCTACTTGACTCGTGATACAATAGCCATCGAAGTCTCTATGGCGGGTGTCTTTTCTAGCCTTTGAATGCCGTCTTTCAGCACTATTGCTCATTTCTTCTTTGTGCTCTTGAAGCATAAAGATGACGATGCCTCCTCGCGCCCTATCTTACTTTGCTTGTCCCTCCCTGTATTCCATCATATCAATCACCATCCAAAATTTCCACTTGTCTTTGTTGTCTTTCTATATAACTTGACGTACTTCAAACTCCCGTTCTATTGTGATTTGTCTCCTTCTTACCTTGACCTTCAAGGCAGTATTGGACCAAGTTTGTTCTCTTAAATCGTCTCATCTGTTTATTCAAGTTTTATCTACAGCTAATGTCAAGATCATGAGTCCCTCTTCCAGCGTCCAGACTGCCAAACAAGACTCGCTCTACGACCAGGCACACTTTGACGAGATTGTAGCTGAAATGGGCCGTGATTCTAGTTCCAAGTTTACCCAAAATGCCAACACTAATCCTCAGCTTGCTGCCGTTGATGTAACTACCACGACTATCTACTCACCTGAAGTTAGCTTTCAAACTCCACAGTCGGCCTCCTCTTTCAGCTCACTCTTTGGCAGTCCTCGCAACACTCGCTTTGCTGATCAAAATCAGCAGTTTTCTGCTCTCGGTATTCATCAGCCCCCTGCCACCACCCAATACGATGCTTCTAAACAAGTTGATCAAGGCGATGGTCTCACACTACTTCTCCCAGCTCCAGAGAAGCCCCCATCTCAAACCATCCCACAGTCAAACTCACCACAAGTCACTTCTCCACTCGCCTTGACATTGCCTCTACTTGAACCTCCGGCCCAGTCAAACGCCTCAAGCATTATCTCTTTGCAGAATATCTCATCCTTATATACCAAGAATTCACGTGGCAGCCCACCTCCAACTCAGCCGAAGCCGAAGCAGAGCCAAGACCACACTCAGCAGTCAGCTCTATATTCCCTCCCCTCTACTAACAAAATGAAACAGCAATGTCAATCTCAAACTTTGTCTTGCAGCCAGCAGACAAACAATTTCTCTTCTATTTACTCTTCCGCCGCTATTGATGCTCATCAAGGACCTTTCTCGTCTAGTGGTGATGTCTATCCTATAGAGCCTTCCATGTTCACAGCACCCAATGTACAGTTTTCTGATACGACTATTGCTCGTGGTGAAGTTCGTCAAGCTAAGAAATCCCGTGATACACAAAAGCAACAACACCGTTCTATGGAACAGACTAATGGCACCCCACGTCATAATCGTCAAAACCATACACCTGATCAAGTGGCGCCAATGCCTATGGCTGCCCCTTACAGTGGCATGCACCCTGGACTTCCATATGGAATGGTATATCCTGTCGATCCTCAGCTCGTCATGTCTATGGATGGCCGAAACACTTTTTACGCTGTCCCTAGCATGGGCTACCAATGGGGCAATGGCAACGCACTACCCCCTACCCAACAACAACCAATGTTTTATCATGCTGTTGAGCCTTCTCAGATGTACTACCAGCAGCAACCCAAGCGGCCTCGACTGCACCCTCTACGAACAAATGGCTTGCCCCAGGGCTCCCGCGTCAATGGTCTAATATCCGAGGTCAACGACTCTCAAATCCTTCAAACCCCATGGATGCGGTCGCAAACACCGACCTCCGCCCTAAAGCCCTACCAGAAGCTTCCCGCAGCACCTCTACCATGGGGTCCCCCCGAAAGACCCACTCTATTTAGATACACAGGCCAGGGCCAGTGGCTTCCTTCTCTTAAATTTTCCGATGAAGAGTTGCGTAGCTATGTGCAAGACTTTGTCAGCGAAAAGAGCTCTACCCGGCGCCAGCTCAAGGCGTGGATTCAATATACGCCGGCAGAGAAAAAGAAATCTAAGCATCTGCAGTGCCGATGGGCTGACTGCCCAGCGCCGGGCTATGAAATCACCGAGGGCTTCTTCCGTGTAGCTTTCGACGAGTTCCCAGCTCTGCGTGGCGAAGAATTGGATCCCTTTGCGGCAACTGGCTGTATGCACTTGCATTGCTTTGAGAAGGTTTTTGACATTGCACAGCTTCACTCTCTTGGGATTGCAGTGGCCGACCAGCGCGTATTTCCTTTCGAGAGATTGAACCCATTTGCGCTTGACAATGGCAACGTTCTCCTTCGCCAAACTTTCCGTGCCTGGGCCCGAGAGGCCCTCGCAAGCTTTGACCAGGAAGGTGTTGACCGCGTAATTGAGCATGAGGACAATCTGTGGTTTCAGCTGACCCAGACGCTAGTTGATTCCATGCCTAGCCGCCTTCGGAAGCATCTTTCGGAGGGCACAAACGCGCTAGCCAGGCATATGGGCGACCTTGACAGTTTTACGCAGTCTCGACGAGCCCCCCAAGTAGATCGCAGATACAAGATCCGCGACTCTGTCGTTGAGATTATCAAGGCTAGCAAGGCCGGGGACAATGAAGTCCACAGTGAGAACGACTTGCACTTGGTAGACCTTGAATCACAGTTGAAAACACCCACGACATCTGCCCCCCTCTCGTCATTTGACGCCAGTGGCAGTGGCTATAAAGACCCATCCGCTGCTGCATACATAACGCCAGTTACCGGATCTGCGGCGAAGAGCAAGCGAAAGCGGGCTGCGCCTTATGCTGAGTCCCCCTCTGCCAAACGACATCGTCCAGTCCGTTCATCAAAGCAGGCTGTCCATGATCGAGATGATGGAGGCGAGGATTCCGATTATCGGGAAGGCACTGGTGCTTATTACAACATAGACGGACGGGATACCAGGGACATGCAAAAGCCATGGGATTTCCGGCTACGAAACGCGAGTTCAAAACAGCGATGAGTTATATGGCGTATTGTAGAGACAAATACATCTCTGCGTCTTGTTGTTTCATTCTCTTCGTCTCCAATCGCTCCACTACATTCCTCTAGTCTTCCGCTTCCCGGCCTTCCGGTCACCTGGGTACTATGTTTCCCTTTCTTTTTGTAGCACTACATTCATGACACTAGCCATGATTAGCCGTTAGAGCTGAACAACAAGACACCAAGTGTTTGCGCATTTTCTGCGACTTCTTTTTTTCTCTTTCTCTTTTCGTTTCTTGTCTTTGCCCTTTGTAGCACATTGGGTTTGCGTTGTGTTGCATTGCGTCTGGTGTTTCATTGGCCTTGTTCCCCCCCCCATCCTTTATGTGCTTGTTTTTCTCCTACTGTATTTTTTGGCACAAATCCTTGTCTAGATGCGGGCTACAGACTCTTAACTTCATTTGGGAACTTTGTTTTGTTTACCAGCATCAGCATTACCGTGCCAACTCAGCACGGCAACAAGTTAGTCGTACCAAGCTCTCCTTTACAAGCGCTGTGTTGTTTCTATAGTCTATGCGGTTGTTTAGCTTGGGGGTTTCCGTGGGCCATGGTCTTGGTTGGGCTTAGATTCGGAGTTTTGTTTCGCCTTTTCTTCTTACTGGTCTACGCTTTAATTCCAGGATCTGGGCCTTTTTTGGTTCTTGTAGGATGGGTTACCAGTTCGGCTTTTGTTTCTATTCATGTCACGGCCTTTTAAAAATAGATTTTCAGTTCCAGCTTGGCATGCGCCTGACGTTAAGATCGAGACGGTGGTTGCGCTTGTGACACAATGTTTTCTAGGGTTCTGATATCAGGGTCTGTACGTAGACATATTGATGGATTTTTGCTTACTGGGTGACAACACAGCCATGATTGGTGTGTGCTCTGTTCCGTGGTGATGCGATGTGATAGTACCTCTGGTATGTAAAAGGCGTCTAGGCGCTGCTGCAGCAGAGGGATCCTATGCTGGACTATGGCAACGTGGAAAAAGAAGATGCTAAGAAACTAGAGGTGATGTGGCTATAGTAGGGCTTCTCTCGGAGACAGCGAATATAGGCCGAAGGAATCTAGAAGCAGCCTGGTCTAGCCCACAAAACCACATCGAGTCTACGGCAAAAACTCGAGCTGCCTAGCCCTGTATGCACCATGCACATGCACTGGGGCTCTCCCCACCTCCATAGAAGTCAGCCCTTTTGTTCCTCTGTGATAAGAAGCCACTTGGGTCCAATACCGATCTAACTTGGTTGGCTTGATCTAGTTCTTTGTTTTTCCCTTGCTGCTGTTTGATGAAGAAGTTTGGTGTCTCTCCTCTTGATATGACAGCCTGTCGTCTTGTTTGTATTATCGTGATATTCATCCTTTCTGCTCGTATAGCATTTCTAAATGCTCATCTGTATGTAATAATGCGCAGGCGGTAAAGGCTGCGGCAAGCCCGAATGGGGCCTTTTTTTTTCTGGCTTGGCTGGACATGCCTCCTTTCTTCTCTGCCCTATCGCTTTACCCGGAGTCTGCTTGTTCCCGTGGTGAAGGCCAGGCTGATGTCATTGTGGCTTTTCAGGCCTTTTCAGAACCAAAATTCTCCCTGTTGCATGAAAGCCCGCCCATCTGTGGATGTGTGTACCCGCAGGGCCGCAGGGGCTCTGGATTCTTCCAACACTATAGACTTGCCTGCTATAGTGCATTGTTAGCGTTTTCCCCTTCTTGGTGACCTTTTTTGTTGTCTTTCCTGAGGCTTTCCATGAACCTAGCCTCTGACAGTTTTATGATCGACGTCCCTCGAGGCAAAAGGAATACAAAGGTCTTGACCAAGCTCTCTTCCTTTTTCACTCCCAACCTTAAAAATAATCAAGAGAAAAACATCGTGCGGTAGGGAGTGCCCTTGGAGCTGAGCTCACACTATTTTGTTTGATCTTCACTGCCCTTTGTCACCGAGACTGGTCGGCTCTCCTTCCCCTTCCTTTTTTTTCTTTTCTTTTTCCCTATCATGTTGCCCAACTTGTGCCTTGCAGCAAACCTGCATCTTGCGGTCTCAGTAAGTTGCATTTTGCATGCTAACAGGAAGGCTGCATCGGCAGCTCCGAAAG
Source organism: Ceratocystis harringtonii (assembly GCA_002018265.1). NCBI lineage: Eukaryota > Fungi > Ascomycota > Sordariomycetes > Microascales > Ceratocystidaceae > Ceratocystis > Ceratocystis harringtonii. Next base: position 46,166 of record MKGM01000166.1, on the reverse strand, counting down.
GCTCAACGATGCTGTCTAACCTTGGGACCTGAAAATTTCCAAGTGTTCTGGTTGAGAGTAACGGGCACTGTTCTATTTGGGTTCCATGTGTAGCCTTAATCTCAATTTGACAGAGCCATTTGATATTTTGGGAGGTGAGGGTGAGGCTGGCGATATTTGTATTGCAACATTCTCATGTCGGCATGCATATGTGTACTACAAATGTGACGTTTCCAATCTAATCTGGAACGGGACACCAGAGAAGTTCAAAGGGACAAAGTTGTCAGCAGCACACCCCAAACAAGCGCAAACAAGTCCTTATCTGCACCTGGACAAATGGGAAAACGAGGTTTTTTCATTCGTTGAATGCGTCTCATGATTGTTTTTGTTGCCACCTCTTTTTTTCTTGATGCGTGTTGTTTTTACGGGATGAACAGATGAACAGAACGGCTTTCTGTTTTTTTTTTGATCCTTCTTGCTCTTCATCTCTATTTCACCCACTCCCCCTCCAAAATACAGAGACGGCGACCCTGGCCCTGGCCCTGGTTGCACCTTTGAACAAAGCTCCGTGATCTATCTCCCTGGGTTCTTTGCATAAGCTCGGGGGCTAAAAATTGAAAGCTGGCAGCCCATTGCCCAAACACGCCGTAAGGGAAACAAGGCGCAAAAGAAGGGCGAAAAACAATGAAAAGAAAAGAAAAAACGGTGGCGGCAGCTCAAGATCTCCAGGGTTGTTCCTAGCGAGGACTCGGAAGCATGCATTACGCACAAGAATTTCTCGAAACTCTTGCCAGGCCTGTTCTATTTGAAAACAAAAAAGAAGATCATTCTGTGTGAATTTGGGGGGGGGGGGGAAGGGAATCAGAGAACAATGGAAACAATCTGACAAGATAGAAAGAGGGAGAAAAACAGCCTCTTTTCAAGTCACAAAGGGGGAGCCAATTTGAAGGCGCGGGAACAAAGGGGGAGGGGGAGCGCCTGCTAACACGCAAGCTTCCATGATCGGCGATTACGGTGTTTATCAGATCGTCGTCATTTCATCTTGACTCGAAGTCTAGGTAGTTGCTCTTTTCTGCAACTCAAGTGCTACTGGTATTTCCCTCTTTCCCGCTTTCCACTTTCTACTTTCCAACTTGGGTAGCTGCACGTACTTGGTACTTGCCTCTCTCTTGCCCAGCCGGCACTCGATTGCTAAGCGCGAACCGCTCTCTGTTCCCTTCTTCTCTTTTCTCACCTTTCCTCTACTTCTTTCTCAAGCCTTAATCCGACCGACATTTCGACGGAACACCACCGGGCTGCTCTGTACAACACCAGAGATCTTGCTCTTTTTGTTGCCCGTCATTCTTGTGTTTTCTTTCTATTGCTTGATTTCTACGTCCTCTTTTCCTGCCTTTCTTGACCTGTTCCGTCTGTCCTTGAAGTATTGGGCTTTGCTTGCTTCCTTCTTTTCCTTCGTTTCTCTTGTTTCCTCTCTCACCATTAGGCTAGCCTAGTCTAGCGAAAGCCCAGCCAAAAGTTTTCCTTTTTCTACCTGTTTATGAATTCTCAGAAAACAGCAACTTCCTTTTTGGTAATTGATCTAAACAAATCAAGTCCCTTCCCTTTTTTCCGCTTCGCACCTTCCTGCATACATTTGCTGGCTACCTTTTAATTTGCGAATAAAAGTTTTATCCTTTTTCAGACCCTTTATTTTATTACCTTTTTATTTACTTATTTGCCTTGCCTCTACACCAATAACAATATCCGCCCGCAACGCTGCAACTCTCCATTTTATATATATATATCCTGTCATATATATCCCTTTCCTTAAAAGCGCAGTAATTTTCTGATTTGTCTCCTTTTATATCAACCCAGTATTCCCACTCTTCCTCCCTCGCTAGTCTCGAGTCTCCCCCCCCCCTAAGAAGCAAAAAAAAAAAGGAACAAAACCGCTACTTTGGACGGTACGAATGCTACGCTTTCATTAGCCCCCATCTGAACATTCGGACATTCTCTTATCATAGGCTTCTAGTAGCCAATCAACTCGTCGGGAAAATAATCTGTTCATCCACCCTCGCCTAGGTGACTATCACCAGCACCAGCAGTCCTCTATCGGATCCCTTGAACGCTGTTAATACGAGCTCTCTCTCGTCTGTTTATATTCTCTCGCTCTTGTCTTCACTCGCTCCCCATATTTACTCATCCTTTGGTCTTGCTTAGCCCTTGAAACTCAGCGCTTTCTTCTCAAGACTTATCATTCCTCCCCTCCTTCCCCCTTCCCCCTTCTTCATAAAGCATCTAGGCTTCACCATGCTAGCCCCGAACGAAGCTCCTGCGTTGCAGGTGATTGTTTTGGTAGGTGTCCCTAAAATCCCGCTGTAGGTATATCTGTTGTACTAATCTGCTACTGCTCTAGGGATCTGGCGGTGGCCCTCTTGAGAGCAACACTACTGCCTTTCTAGTACGCTCAGTAGCCTCAGGCTGGTCCAAGGGCTCTATTGTAGCCGTCGATGCTGGTGTGCACCTTAGTGCCATAAGTCGTATCTTGGAAGAAACCCAGCCAAATTCTCTTGGGGCTGATGTAATGCTACCTCACACCTTACAAAAGGGGCCCTTTGCTGGCTTGGAACTTCAAAATAAGAGTGCCCTAGCCAACGGCGCCCGCATCACCCATGACCTGATCGACACGTATCTCATTACTCATCCCCATTTGGACCATATTAGTGGCTTTGTGGTAAACACAGCTGCTCTGTCTGGGACACGCCCAAAAAAGCTGGCAGGTCTGCCAACGACGATATCTGCCTTTAAAAAGCACATCTTCAACAATGTCATCTGGCCTAACTTGTCAGATGAGAACAATGGAGTCGGTCTTGTGACGTACATGCGTCTCGTCGAGGGTGGAAATCCAGCATTGGGTGAGGGCGATGGCAAGGGCTATGTCGAAGTCAACGATGGACTTGCTGTCAAGATGTGGAGTGTCAGCCATGGGCACTGTATGGAACGCCACAGCCACCGGGGCTCAACAAGCAGCCAGGGCGGGTTTGGAAGTAGTGGCAGCATAGATGCTGGCCGTGGCAGTTTCCTACATTCCACCGCGGTCAACGGCACCTCGCACATCAAGAACTCGATATCAAATGGATCAAGCCACGCCAACCATCACAACGGATTAGTACGGCCGCCTGGATTGATCAACCAAGCAACAGCTCTAGCTGCCCAAAGCTGCGAGTGCCGTGAGCGGATTTGCGTATACGACAGCAGTGCTTACTTTATCCGTGATGTAGCGACTGCGCGGGAAATCCTTATTTTTGGCGACGTTGAACCCGACAGTCTCTCATTATCTCCTCGCAATCACCAAGTCTGGCTTGAGGCTGGTCCAAAAATTGCTCAGGGCCATCTTGCCGCCATCTTTATCGAATGCAGCTACGATAATAGCCAAGCTGACGAGCGGCTGTTTGGCCACCTTAAGCCTGTATACATCATGGAGGAACTGCAAGCACTGGCCGGGCAGGTGCGGGCTGCACGGGTCGACACTTCGGTGCTGCGCGAGTCGCGCAAACGCAAGCGTGAACACAACCCAATGTTGACCACGGTAAAACAGCGCAAGCCCCCCCCTCCTTCACTCGAGGACCAGGACCCCGTGAGTCCAAAGTCAATGCGGCCTGTATCACATGTGGCTATTGCTACACCAGAGGGCTCAAGGACGTCGCATATTTCCTCACCCGTGTCCGAACTATCCTTACTCGATGATGTCGAGGCGTTGCCTGGTAGTTTATCGCCTCTCCCTCCCGCAATTCAAAATGACGACACACAACTCCACATTGATGGTAAGAGCGACTTTCCTCTCAGGGGCGTCAAGGTGGTTATTATCCATATGAAGGAGAAGTTTACGGATGAGGGCGACGTGGGTGTCGTTATTAAGAAGGAGCTTGATGAGCTGGAAGCGGCTTTTAAGCTTGGCTGTGAATTCATCATCTCGTACTCAGGGCAAAGCCTTTACCTATAGAAGGATAGCTGGCGTGATGCTTAAAGACTCTTATGAGGGGAGAGCTACAGTTGCACCTATCAAGTTTTTGCATTTTCTTCTTTTGTTCGTTCTGTTGTTTGGTTTTCACGGCTTTATAGACGGCAGGATATGGGAGAGAAAACTGGGGTGGTCCGGTTTTGGAGACGGCTGTTTTGGTTTTTTTTTTCTTTTTCTTTTTCTTTTTCTTTCCTTTGGTTCCATTTCTTCTTTCACGATTTTGCTTGCATTATCCTCTTGCATAGATATGACTTGTCCCCCTGATACCAGCTTTTCGACTTCATAATGATAACGAGCATTTCTAGCAAGAAACATCCTGTAAAACAATATCGAGAAAGTCTCATATTCTTGGGTGCTTAGGCTACTCTATTTCTTGGCTAGCTTGGCGTAGCCTTCCGCACCGCCAATGTCCTTTTCAAAGTCCACTCGAGGTATCTCAATGGCTTCTGTTGTGCGGCCGTAGGTGATACCACCAAGACGACTCATAGGGCGTAGAACCTATACATGCATGAATTAGCCTTGGGCTCTTAACCCGAAAACAGAAAAAGCAGAACTTACATCAGGGTCGACAATGCTATGTTCCTCATTGATTGCGTCCTCCCTCGCCCAAAACCGCGTGCCCTCAATAACCACCATCGCTCCACTCTTGGACCCAGGCTTTGACTTGCTATCAAACTCGCGGATGCTATCAACTATGCCTTCGATACTAACCACAGCTTCCTTGACCCTGGGCACTTTGACTGTCACTGTGTCGTTGACAGGTGTAAGACCAGAAACTTCCCACTCGCTGGTTCCTGCTGGCGCATTGACACAGGCTGCGTTGGCCGCCTCAATAAAGCCCTCAGAAATGATGTTGATAACGCATTCTTTAGTATTAGCCAGGTTTCGTAGCGAGTCCTTGCCATCATCCAGGCCACGCGAGAAGCCAATGCAAAACATGGGCGGATCGTGATTGACCATGTTAAAGTAACTGAAGGGCGCTAGATTACGCTGTCCATCGACCGATATAGTTGATAGAAAAGCAATAGGCCGGGGCACTACCGAGCTGATCAGGAATTTGTAGTTGAGGCCGGCTGGACGTCCCGGTGCATATGGATCGATGGAAACATGCTTCGTAGTGGGGCCGGAGCCGGCTGAGGCATGCGTATGGTTAGGTCCAGTGCCAAACTGCCATTCCGGCGAGGCGGTCTTGGAATAGCGGAACGACGAGCCGGAGTCCCAGTCCGGGCGAGTCCGTTCGACCTCTTTGAAGTCAGGATGGGGGTTGTGCGTGTTCTGGGCAGCCATTTTGGCGGTTTGGGTGTGGGTTGAGAATCTGGAGAGGGAACAACGAAGGGCAAAGCTAGACTTCGGGCCAGCGTAGGGGCTAAAACAGCGCAGACAGGGGTTCAGGAAGGAACGGCACTGCATTTGATGCGTTAGGAAGGGGGGAAACGCGGGGAAGTTTCACGTCCACAAAATGTCAGGAAAGCCGACCGTAGCCTATGCCTGCCCTGTACATTTAACCCGCTTGCTGTGTGTGTGTGCGGGCACCAACGTACAAGTGATGAGGTGCTGTCACAAATTTCAACGATGATTGTACTACTTCAATATAGAGTTTGCCTGCTTATAGCCCGTTCTTTTCTCCGGAGGCTAGTAAAACTACCCCTATCTACTACTCTCTTTGGCAGATCAAGCCCAGTTATCTGTAGTAGTAGTAGGCCGGTCCAAGTACTAACTATCACATGGTTGCGAGGCTATAGCTGCCCCGCGCTAACAGTATAAGCTTATCGCCACGTGACCCTTATCGATAGCAAGCTAGTAACTATTTTTCTAGGCCTCTGTAAGTTTCTACATGCACATCATACCCCTCTCGTCATTAATCACTGTCGTTGTTATGCCTTGAAATGCTTACCTGCTTCTGTTCCTGTGATCAATGACCTTCAAACGAGTCTCCATCGTGATAAAGAAGTCTCTTCATCAACCCAAGGCTCTACAGTTCAGCTCTCGTACTGGCCCAGGCCCTCGCTACAAGGGCATCACATTACAAACATCACAGGTCTCTGGCTCAACCGAATCTTCAGTCTCTGGAGCCTCAGACCAGACAGTATCCCCTCTTGGTAGTGCGAAGAACTCACACAGATATCCTTGTGCTTTTCCCTTTCGCGCCCCCTCAAGTATCCGCCCACGAAGCGTCCCCATAGATCACAAAAGCTTCAATCTTGATGCGCATCAAGTTTTTGCAATCCAGCCAAATTTTCGCACCAAGTGCTTTTCAGCCAAGAGTGTTTTTGTCTTCACTAACAAACCGCTCGCCTTCAACCCACGCACTCAACGCATCGAGCTTGCCCGCCAAAATAGCGTTTCCGAGCCCCCAACTCGTAAATATTTACCAAAACAATACAAGCTTACACGAGAACCCATGACTAGCCATATTGACATCGTCAGCACGCCTACTGCTGATACATCAGGCTCGTGCTTGTATGTTCATTTTGACAAGCGAAGATACGTTTTTGGCCGTCTGGCTGAAGGAACACAACGTGTGCTGGGCCAGCGCAAGTATGCCATGTCTTCACTTGAACAGTTGTTCGTGACGGGCGAAATGTCATGGAAAACGCTAGGTGGTATGATGGGCATGATCATGACCATTTCCGACGTCATCAACACCAGTCGCGATGCCATGCAGCTGGACAACCAAGACCGTATTTCCAAGGGCCGGGCTCCCCTCAAAATCGACCTTCCCGAGAGACTTCATATGCACGGAGCTGACAATCTTTCCTATATAATGGCTACAGCACGGAGCTTCATCTTCCGCACTGGCATTCCATTCAAGACTATTGAGCTCTATGAAGACTTGCGCTTGGAAAACCCTACCCTGAGCAAGCCCGACTGGGAGGATGATTGCCTACGGGTGTGGAAATTGCCCATCTACCCCAAATCTAACAAGCGCCGGCATGATGGCACGCCTGCCTCTCCGGATCAGAGCACAGAAACGCCTGAGGCCAAGGCCCAGCGCAACCGCGATAGAGATGCGCTTCTTGCTGTTGTGGAGAACATGTTCAACTCGTCGTGGCGTATGGACAAACTTGAGCCAACCATGCTTCACGATGTTGTCATGCCGGCCAAGATCTTCATCAAAGACCAAGATGGAATCATCAGACTCTACACCGGACCGAAACCGAGTATGGATGGTAATAACTCGGACGTTCCTAACATTGAGGTCCTCGTACGCTCCCCCTGGCCGGCAACTATGGTAGGCGTGCTTCCTGCACCTCTAGCAACAGGTCAATCGCTCTGCTATATTGCCAAGAACCACCAGCGTCGAGGCAAGTTCAACCCAGCGGCTGCCAAGGCCCTTGGAGTACCTCCAAAACTTAATAGCAAGCTGACTGCTGGCCAAACAATCGAGGTGAACAACGTAACAGTGACTCCTGAAATGGTCATGGATCCGCCCATCCCTGGCCAGGGCTTTGTTGTCGCCGATATACCAGATCGTAGCTACCTTGAGTCCTTCTTTGCCCGGCCCGAATGGGCCAATCCCGACATCATGTCTGACGTGGGCGTTTTCTACTGGATTCTCTCTGAAGAACTTGTCTCAGACCCTAATGTGCTCCGCTTCATGCGTGAGAACTCCCATATCAAGCATATTGTCTGCTCACCCGACACTTCGCCGAACATGATGGCCTTTGAGTCTTATGGTACAATCCTTACAGCCCTGCATCGTTTGGATCCCGATCGTTATCCGGTGCTACAGTTTGACAATGCAATGCCTGAGGTTAAAACCTCAGGTGATATTCCGTTTGTAGCTGGCCGTGTTGGTATGCGTATGCAAACAATGCCCAAGCGCGAGGAAAAGCCTGCCAACGTGCTTCCGTTCCCTAATCTCATGTCACTGGTGAACAAGCTCGACCCCGAGATTCTGAAGATGGCCGATGAAGCGCGGGAGCTTGTTAACAAGCCCGAGTTCAAGGCCCGCGTTGAGGAGTCCGAAAAGGACATCCCTAACCGTGATACCGAAATCATTACTCTAGGCACTGGGTCTGCCGTGCCTTCCAAATACCGCAATGTTTCTGCTACTCTCATCCGTGTTCCGGGCGTCGGGAGCTACCTCCTTGACTGTGGTGAGAACACTCTCGGCCAGATCCGCCGCCTTTACGGCAAGACCGAGGCACGCAAGGTCATTGCCGACCTCAAGTTCCTGTTCATCAGCCATTTACATGCCGACCACCACCTAGGAACCATTACCGTGGTTGAGGAATGGATTGATGCTACCCAACATCTGACGCCGGCACCTAAGCTAACCATTGGCTGCACGCGCTTCATGAAGACCTTCCTCGACGAATACTGCAACGCACGCAACCTTGATCTTTCCAACATCATCTTTAGTGGTCTTCATATTGGCGACAATGACTTTAAGGAAGTCTTCCCTGTCGACCATCCCAGCGGCCTTGAAACTGCCCATTACGTCAATGTCAACCACTGCAAGGACGCACACGCCGGCGTCTTCACTTGGCCCTCTGGCCTCAAAATCAGCTACAGTGGAGACTGCCGGCCTAGCCCGCGCTTTGCACGCATGGGCCGCGATAGTACTCTATTGATCCACGAATGCACATTTGAGAACGATAAGCAGGGCGATGCCATAAACAAGCGCCACTCCACCATGGCCGAGGCATTGGACATTGCTAGCATGATGCGTGCACGCAGAGTCATGCTCACGCATTTCTCGCAGCGGTACGCTAAGCTACCTGCTCAACAACGCGATGAGATCACCGAGCAGGATTTGGAGGGCCTAGATGATCAAGAAAAACAACGGCGTTTGCTTGACAAGCAACGCGTGGTTCTCATGGGCTGTGACCAAATGACGGTCAAGCTAGGCGAGTTCCAGCAGGCAGCCGAGTTTTTGCCAGCTGTTCTACAGTTCCTCCAGACTGAAGAAAAAGACTAGATACCAAATAGAATAGACACACCACCTACTTGTCTCATGAACTAGAGGTACTGTTATGTTATAGGCGTTTTATAGAATATGGAATTCATAACTCTCATCTCAAACAAATACATCATACCTTATTAGTGACCTACAGATCCTGCAATAATCACCCGTCGCCTACTGAGAAGCGCCGTTCGATTTCCTTATCTATCTCCCGCGCCTTCTCTTGCTGCATTGAGACTGTCCAAATCTTGGTGCTCCGCCAATAAAATAGCTTCTATCGTGAAAGGTTGGTTGAGGCATTTCAACTGCACCATAGCCTCCAACACACAAGTCAGGAAGACCGCAAAATTCTGCATCAGTCATCATCGGTTGCATAGGAGCTATAGGCCCACTCAAGTGGCCGTATCTCATATTAGTTCTATAATCCATAAGGAACTCATTGTAGCCTGACGACGTCGTGTTGTACAGGGAAACGTGCCGTGTGGGCATAACATGACTCCCATTGAGAGTACCTCCCCATCCTGGGGTTACAGTATTTGCAATGGGTTCCTGTACTGGATGTAGTAGTCCACGATGAATAGGAGTAACCTGTGATAAGCTGCAGGCTCTCCGGCTTGGTACTGGAAGATCAGTTCGTGGCTGAGATACCAAGGGCTTGTTGTGGGCATTGTCACCAGAAATGCCTTGTAACGTCGGATGGTTCCAGCGTGGTGGAGACAAACCAAACCGGAGGCGAAGCCGGTCTCTCTCTTCTTGCTGCATGTTGCTTGTAGCTTCTAGAGCAGGTGGTTTGTTTTTTGATTCATGCTCAATAAAAGGATCATCATCTTCCATCATCGTAAAAGTTACTTGAGATGAGCCCTGGTCTCGTTGCCCGAGTCCAGTAGCAGGTGAGCTTTCTATGTCGCTGGATCTAATATCACGAGCTTCAACAACATCACTCATAGTAGAGCCTGCAGAGAGCTCATGGATAGGAGTAGGCGTATCCAAGCAAGGTGGCCGTTGGGGTGGTGTCTGGAATAGACAGCAGCTTGGCTTCTCTGGAGTGTGGCCAGGCGGACTGAAAAGAATGTGTGTCATGGGGTCAGCCAGCTTGGTCGTGCTGCTCTGGCTAGTAGCCACGGACTCCTCAGAGCTATATATTGGAAATTCTAGGTCGGGGTGCCTGTCGGTTATACCCTCATATCCGCCGTCTTGGTTTGAAGAAACACCAGAGCATGCTACTTCACTTGAGCCCATCATAGGCGCCAAGGGGAAATTGTAGAAATGCATCGGATGGGTGTACATTTGCGGGTTATCCTGCATTGTTTGGGCCTAGGTTTGTCGGTTCGAAATTGAGAAGTGCCTATAACTTGCATACTTATGAGCTATCAGAGTTCGTTGTCATAAGTTGATATCATCTGTTTGCACAATACTCACGTTGTATCTAATTGTGTGAAGAGCTCTAGCTGTTTGTCGTAGGAACGAGATCGTGGGCGGTAGGTTATATAGCAAAGTTTTTGGGGGAGAGAAACTACAGTAGTCTTCTTCATGTGCTTCTGCCATTCAAGTACAAGTCAAGCAAGACCTTGATGATCGCCCGCCACATCTCTCATTTCATTCATCCACGGAAGGTGCGTGAAGTAAACAAAGCCTAGAAAGCCCTAAGCCCTAGGCCAGCCTCCTGCCTAATGTCATATATACCAAGTTGTGGTGGAAAACGTGGCAGTTACGTGACATCATACCAGCCATGGCTGCTCTGGCATCATGATACCACCATTCTTCAACCTGAAGCTCGCAAATGATATCATGGCCCCTCAAGTTACTTAGTTCCTTATAGCATTCATATCTTCGCACTAACAAACTTAAATCTAGTGATAATATTCAAAGAATCGACGTTAGGCTCGCCCTTACTACACTCAGACGCCAATATGTCAGATAAATCAACGGCAAAATAGAAACAGGAGCAAGACTCATTCTTATGACCAAAGCATGAGGATGGTTGAGAAATGATCTGCTAGGTATATATATAAACACACTTCACCCATAAGAACAATACACCGTAGGAATGAGAAAAACAAGCAGAAAAGCTCGCATCAAATGAACAAAGAAAAAAAATCGAAGTACGCCGCCCCTTCACCTCATTTACCGTTACCATTCTCTTACCCC